>PVKA01021829.1:0-38035 GCA_004027165.1 Ctenomys sociabilis
TTCCCAGCCCTTAAAGTTTAATCTTTTTATTTATTTATTTTGTTTGTTTGTTTTGGTGGAACCAGGGATTGAACTCAGGCCCTTGTGCTTGCCAGGGAATCGCTTATTTGACTGAGCATTGAGTTCTTTCTACAAGCTAAAGAAGCTAGAGGACAAACATGAACAGAAAATCATGTCCACTGGCAATTTTTTTTTTCTTCTCTTGAGAAGATCCAGATTTGTTCACAGAGCCTTTTAACTGACTCCTTAGGCATCCTTCATGATTATCCAGAATGATTGCCATTACTTCAGGCTAACTAATTATATACTGTTAATCATGTGCACAATGTCATTGCATGATCACATTTAGATTTTTCTTTGTTGAATATAATGAAATGCTTGGTTAGAAAAGCTGCCTTAGACAACTGACATAGTAGGCAAAATATCTGCGCATTTTTAGGAATGATGCACAGGAATGCTGTCCTGAACAAAAACATCATTAAAACAAATTTATAGAGATAGTGCCAAAATTAAATACATGTGATAAACCAATTAAGAGCAATCATGACTTAAAAATGTGGAAAAGCAAGGCTGCCTTATTAATGGTTTGCAGTATTCTTACAATCTTTTGAGAGCAGTAGAAGCTTGTCCTTGAAGGTATCTGACAAACCTCCTTCAAAACTTTCAGAGGAGTTAATTTCACACATATATGAAATGAAGGAAAGGCTGCAAGGAGATATTCTTGCATATTTATTATGAGAAAAACTATTATTAGAAATACAAATCATTAGATTAATATAACATTGTTACTCATAGTGGAAGCTCAAAAGAAAGATACTGCCAAAAAGTCTAGAACCTGAATTGGGCAAAAAAGTGTTCAACTGTAATATTCTTCTCTTCCTAAAACTTGTGCTGTTCTTTTGAACAGAATTGTAAAGAATAATGTGAACAAATATCATCAACTGATATTGGATGACCATAGTTCATCTTATGAAAAGCATCATGTTAATGAATTTAGAAACTGATAACTATAGAAAATTTTCAGTCATAAAAGTCTACCTATAAAGGTAAAGACAGTGTGTGTCTAAGATTTGTATTTGTTTGCAGTCCTTTTAGTTCTCCTTGCCTCTTGCTTTGTATTGTGTTGTTCACTGAGTGCAGGTCTGTGACACACGATGGGTGCATTGAGTTCGTGGGTACATGCACGTGACACATCTGCTTCCACTACTTCCTATGTCTTGGTCCCCTTTCCATACGCAAACTTTCTGTTTCAGTTGTTATGATCTTTTATTTTGCTATTTAATTCCTTTGTACTTTGACTTCTCATATAAGAGAAACCATAAAGTTTCCTTCCAGCTTTACTTTTTTTTTTGCAGAACTGGGAATTGAACTCAGGCCCTTGTGCTTGCCAGAAAAGCATTTATTCCACTGAGCCATCTCCCCAACCCTCCAGCATTACTTTTTACTCTCACACTGAACACTTGTAGCACCTTTAGCTTCTAGTTTCAGTAATCTAACTTACTGTCCTTGAAGAGCCTGCGAATAAGGCTGAGTGGACATTAAATGAGGGGTAAGTCGCAAGGTAGTGCCGAAATAATAAATCACTGTTAAAGATGCCACTAGCTGTCTCCTGTTTTTTCAAAATTAGTTATTTTTCTCAAATCCTGATGGATTTCATCTGTTAGTAGTGGGTGACTGCTCTCTTTAAGCTTATAAAATATAATATCCACTCCTTGTTTATGCTTTACTAACAGCCTACAATATATTTTTTAAAAATACATTATTAGAAAATAGCTAACATTGAGGCCAGGGAGATGGCTCTGTGGAGGAAGTGCTTCCCTGGCAGGTACAAGGGACTGAATTCAATCCTCAGTTCTGCCAAAAAAAGAAAATAACTAACATTAATAATTTAAGAAAATTATTCATAAAAATGCAATTCAACCTCTTATGTTTTATAATATAAAGAAAGATAAATCAATTTTTCCTAATATATAGCTTCATGCTGTGCAGCAATAGATTCTAAGGACCTTACAAAGTGAAATAAATTGAATATCGACCACTCACTTTGTTAATCTATGCTCTTATAATTTTTACTTTGCTTATAATCATCATATATTTAGATAAACTTGAAAAACTGTTTCTGTTTTACCTTTATTTCCTATTTTAACTGATACACAAAAGGGTAAGAGACATATTTATCAGTGGGTTTGCTATGTGATCCTCTCCTTCTTGCTATATCTATACCTATATCTATCATGTTTAAACTTAGAAATATTGCAGTTAACAGTCATCTTGCCATGTGTCACCCTCAAAACCCTCCTGGCTCTGAATGGACAGGTCCCACCACTTCTGCTACTTTCTGAAGCTGCTCTGGAGGGCCTCTTTCATGCACTATATGAGATTGCACTATGATGACTGTTCAGTGATCCCAATCTATCCAGAACGTCAATCCTTCAGGATCATTTTGACAGAGAAAAAGTGCAGGCCTTGCATGACGTCAGATCCAGGGAGAAATGTGATGAGGATGCTCTGAGATCTGTTCAGCACTGTGCTTCTCCATGGGAAGACACCCAGCAGCGCCATTCAGTGTACTTTTGGACAGACCTGGTAATGACATTGTTTTAAGAAGACTTTGAGGCTGCTATAGAATGTGGGGATAAGTTGGTTCAAAGTGAGGAGTACTTTGAGGGGCTTAATGTCAATATTATTCTAGCATAATTATTTTTACTTGAAAAATTCACCACATGTTTTAATCACGCCTCATATGCTGCACACTATTTAATCCACAAAATTATATCTTTCTCCTCATTTAAACTCTCCTAAGAGTGCAAACTTTCAAAACCTTTTCTTCTATATCTTTGATAGACACAGACAGGATGTGTGCTACCTGCAGTCACCATAATGTGTAGCAATGTCCTTGAGGGTCTTGCTGCCATCTATCTGTAAGGCAGTATTCATTACTCAGCCCTTCTTAGGCTGTTCTCATTGATATTCTTTCCAGTCTCTGGGAGCTGCCACTCTACTGTCATCTCTCATGAGGTCAACTTTTCAATATGAACGAGGTCATATAAGTGCCTGGCATTCTTTAATCTAACACACTGAACCCCAGAGCTATCCATATTGCTAAATGTGACAGGATCATAGACATTTTATGGCTCAACAGCATTCCATTTTGTATATGTGCCCTGTGTGTTTATTCATTCTTTCATTGATGGACAGTTAGGATATTTGCATCTCTTGCCTGCCATGATTGATGTGGAATGAATATGGAGTCGCAGATGTGTCTTGGGCATCCTGTCATCCTGTCCTCTCAGTATATGTATCCAGAAGGAGGACCGCCGAGTTACATGGTAGTTCTGTTTCAATTTTTTAAAGCAACCTGCCTTACATGGTTTGTTGGAATTGCACTAGTTCATGTTCACACCTACAGTGTGCAAGCACTTCCTGTACTTCACCACTCACCAGCACTTTTTTATGGTCCTTTGGATGTTCAGCATTTTACCTGGAGAGAGGGGAGATGTCATCTGGCTTTTACTTGCATTTCCTTGAAGATGGGCAACACAGAGCGTTTTGTGCTGGACCTGCGGCTCCTCGATATGTCTTCCCAGAAAAGTAAGTCCATCAACTGTCTGTTTCCTTGGGGTGTTTCTAATTTTCTTGAATATTCAATTCTCTAGGTCCTTACATTTTCTAAATAACAATTCCTCAGCAGAAGCACACATTGCAGACATCCTTTCCCATTCTATAAGTTGTCTCTGTTCCCTTTTGACAGTTTCCTTTACCATATTCATTTTTTAATTTAATAGAATTTCATCAGTCAATCGTAGTTTCTGTTTTTTCTGCTTTTATTGAAGTCTTATCCAAGAACATTGTTATCCATTTTAATATTCTAGCTAAAACTTTTCCTTTTATTTAACAGTTCCAGGTTTTCTTTATAAATCTTTAACCCATTTTGAGGTGATATGCCTAACTCGTGTAGTAAAAAGAAAGCCTACATTCACTCTTCTGTGTAAGATTGTCCAATTTTCCTCCCAACATTTATTGAAAAGTCTGTTTTATCCAATGACTGGTTTTATATTTTTAGGAAAAACATTTTGCAGTACAAGTGAGTCTCTATTATATTCTACTGTTTTATATGGGTATAGAATAACACCTTATTGCTTTCAGAACTAAGCTTGTAGAATGGCTTCGGGTGATATATCAGAATTGTGTTCAATTTTTTGGTACAGAAAGAATTTTCTTGTTTTGTGTGTGTGTGTGTGTGTGTGTGTGTGTGTGTATGTGTGTGTGTGGTGTGGTGCCATATACATTTTAGAATACTTTATACTACTGCTATGAAAACACCATGAGTATTTAGTAGATATTTCTAATTTGTAAGTAACTTTGACCAGTATGGACATTTAAAAATGATTAATTCTTCCAATCCTGATGTCTTCCCACTTTTGTTCCATTTTTAATTTCTTTCATAAATGTTTTATAGTTTTTAGTAGAAATGTTTCACCTCAATTTCTATTTATAGCTAGGTTTTTGACTAAACTGACCACTAGGCTTTTTGTGCAGCTATTAAGGACCTTCTTTCTTGGTTTCTATTTCAGATAATTTGCTATGGGCATGTAGTAATGGTATTTTTTTATGTTCCTTTTAATAAAATTATTAAATTAATTATTACTTTTAATATTTTATTAAAATTTATATCTGTAAATACAAGTAGTATAACTTCTTTTTCAGTTAGGAAGCTCATATTTTTTAAACTGTTGGTGACTCAAAACATTGGAATGAATTAAGAATTGTAATTATAAGTAATATTTTAAACTAAATTTAATGGACTTTTGAAATTTTCTTTTTGCTAATGTTTTACAAATTTGGGTAAAGGCTACAAAAGTCTAGTCTATTTTTTCTAAGTTTTAGAAGAAATGTTATTCTAAAAGTGGACTTGCAGTCCACAAGATAAAGAATTCCAGAAAGAAAGAAAACATTGAACATGCCACTGAATGACCACAGAGATTTTTTCCTTGGATTTCTGAATTGTAAAATGATATGGGGTGGAGAGTAACTGAAAAACCCTATTTTAGTCAGGGAGGCAGAGTGTAGCACAGTCTTTTAAAACACAATGCTAAGATAGTTTGTCTTTACTGAATAAGCATTTAAAATGCTTTTAAGTAAAGTGTCAGCTATCTAGGCATATGTCTGAAAGGTATAATCGAGATGAAAAGAAGGAACAGCGAAAGAATGAAGTTAAACTCCTTACCGTTTGGAGTTCAAGGTTATAGCTCCTGAGCTTAACGTGCCATGCCCAGGAGAACCAGAGCTGATGGCAATTCTGAGCAGATTCATAGATAGTTACTCTTGACTTTTCATTGGAGACTATGCTGACTAGCGGAGCGTGTGGGTCATTGTACCTAAGGCTCCGCTCGTGCTCGCTGGCTCACAGGCACTGTCCTAAGGATGAGGACCTGTATCATTTATTTCAAAGCTCTCTCACAGCTTTATCTCTGAATATTTGACTCTGTCACCTACAGAACTTTGGCTCTGCTCTCCTCAGCCCTTGGTCTAACTCTGACTACTATTGCCATTCATATTTTCAGCCATTTCCAATAGCCTTTCGCTTCCTTCGTAATCCCAGGGTAGTTCTTCACATCACTGATCAACCTTTACGAAACATCAAGCTGCACTCCCCTGTTCATGGGTGACTTTGTTTCTTTTTCGTTTTAAACTGCAAGCTTCTCTTGGTCTCTGTATTTGTGAGTTGCTCCTGGGATTACAACACAAGATGAAGTACCCATTTCTGTGATGGGGCAAAAGACTGATGAGGTCCCCACTGTTAAGTTGCACATTGAGTGATAGGGAAAAAAAGCAGCAAAGACAGCAATGCAGACATTAAGGAAAAACGAGTCCTCTCAGGGTAGCCACCATCCTCATTATTATTCAGGCAAGTTTAGGTGGGTTAGAATCCAAGACTCAATCCAGAGCTCTGAAGCCTTATTTTCACCTTTCATTCGCAAGCAAAGTGACATTCAAGTTGTCATAAAGGAACATGTCCCTAAGAAGGAGGGCCATTAAATGTAACCCCTAGGTTCAAATGTTGAATAGTTAATGAACATCAAATACACACTGGTGACCAGAGCCAGGGACCACTTCATCACGGCTACTGTCTGGAAACTTGGAGAAGATCCAAAGAGTTTATCATATCAGGAAAAATAGACACAATTTGTAAGTATAATTGTACATACTGAAACTCTCCTTGGTTTGACAAAAAGGTTATTATTATTGTTAATTATTAATTACTATTTTGTACCGGGAATTGAACTCAGGATGTTGTGCTTACCAAGCAATTACTGTGCCACTGAGCTATATTACCAGCCCAAGAAAGGCTAATTTCTAAACTGGGATTGTCAATTTTAAAGATTAATTGAGGCAGGGGGATGACCTTGAGCTTGAGGTCAGCCTGGGCTACAGAGTAAGTTCAAGGACACCCTGAGCTGCATAAGACTCTGTGTCAAAAAGAAAACATAAATAAAACTAAATAAATGAAGAAAAATAAAATAAAATCAGAGAAAATAAAAAACAAACAAAAAACAAAGATGTACTGAGAACAGAGGTCCTGCATCATCCACAGGACTAAAACAATTTTCATAATAGAAATAGCTATAAGTATATTTATAAAAATGTATTTAATAAAGTTTATCTAGTTAAATTTTCTTTTTTAGACAGATAAAGGGCCAGTCAAATAGCTCAGTGGATTAAAGCACCTGCTTAGGCAAACTCAAGGGCTAGGAGTTGAATCCTATGGCTTGCCTGCCGGCCCTGTCCCCAGGGCATGCTGAGAAGGTGACTGAGTCCGGGCATATTGGCTCATGCCTGTAACCTCCCCCGTGGGAGGCTGAGCACAGGCAGATCACTACAAGTCCGACCTATGTAGTGAGACCCTGTACTAAAATAAAAAAAAATTAAAAAATGAAAAATAAAAAAAAAACAGTCCATCCAAGAGGAATTTCCAAAGAATACAGCACTCCAAGCCATACAGGTAACATTCCTCTTTTCTTTCCTATCATGTTTCTTTTTCTACATAACAGATGATGAAGATCTGAAGGAGGACATGTTAGGGAAAAGAAATATTAAAAATGAAGCCTGTGTATTTAAAAATTCTTCAGGGAATTGTTAAATGTGGACCTATTTTTAGGCTTGCAATGCGTGGTTGGGAGGAAGAGTCTCTTTGGAGGAAATGCAGCACGTTGGGGCTGGAGTACTGTAGAGCAACACTGCTGAGTCTGATTCATAGAACTGCAGGGCCCCGTTGCTGGTGTTTTTAGTGGCAAGATGCTGCTTTCCACTGCTAGCAAAACAATAGTAAGAGACTCTCCAATCAAGAGTCAAAAGCCTGTATTAATCAGTTCATCTCTAGCTCCGTCTCCAAACTGCCTCCATCACACATCCTTAACATGCAATAATTTTCACTTAAAATGAAAAATGGATCCAGACTGATGAGAATGCCAACAGCTCTGTGTTAGTTTCCTTCACTGCTTGACACCTGAGTTTTCATGTCTTCTGACATTTGAAGGGCAGCAACATTAGGGACCTGGTGATGCTTTGATCGACTGTAAGGCTTAGTTGGAAGCAAAGCTGAAAACTATTTAAAGACACAGATTAAAATAAAAGTGAGAATTAATCATTTTGGAATCAAGTTCTTAGATTTAAAAGATGAAAACAAGGGATGAACATCATTTTTAGCATTCCCATTTTTGGAAATGAAGCTCTTTCTATGTATTATAGAAGAGGAAAGACAATGTAAAAAATGGGAAGAAATTATAAAAAAAGAATAGGGATTTGAGAAATCAGTTTTATTATTGTTCATATGCCTGTCCCTTAGCCTATGTTAACCAAATTCAAAAGCAAGTGCTGTGCATTTTAAGAAAACAATAAAATTATTACTTAAGAATTATAAATATAGGCCTCAAATTAATCTACATCTGTCTAGCCATTGGAATCCCCATTAAGTTATAAAGAGTACAGTGGCAGGGCTGGCCAAATAGCTCAGTGGATTAAAGTGGCTTAAGCAGGCACAGGGGACGGGAATTCCATCTCTGGGCCTGCTGTGCTGCACCCCTGTTGGGAGAGCTGAGATGGCAATTGAGACTGGCTATGGTGATGTACACCTGCAATCTCAGCTCTTGAAGGCTGTAAACAGGTGGATCACAATGAATCTGATCTAGTAGTGAGACCCTGAGCACCCTGTGGACCCTTCCTTAAAATACAAAAATGAAAACAAAAAGAGTAGTAATAAAAGGAGAGGTTTACAATAAATAGAATTAAGAAAACTGTATTTTTGAATGCAAAAGAATGAAATCAGCTGCCTGCTTTACACCAAAAATGAACCCAAAAGAGATTTAAACCTTAAATATAAAACTTGAAATTCAAAACTCCCCAGAAGGAAACAGAAGCAAATTTTCTTAGAATTTTAGTAGCAATATCCAGTATAAACATAGATAATAACTGCACTAAATAGACAAGTGCAAAAGTTTAAACCTAAACTTTTGCAGCTCAAAGAAAATAACAAAGACTGAAAGAACTAAGTATAAAATTGAAAAATATATTTGCAAATCATTTGTATGAAATAGTGTTAGTATCTAAAATATGTAAGAAATTATTATAATTTAATAACAAAATTAACAACAGTATTAAAAAATTAACAAAAGTGATATATATGTATATATGTGTATATATATATATATATATATTCTAAATTAAGACATCAAAATGCCCAAGACATTTATGAAAACATGATCAACACTGTCCTTAAAATGCACATGGGTATCACAATGAAGTATAATCTAAAACTTATTAGTATGAACATCATAAAGAAGAGCTGGCAAGATGTGGAGAAGTTAGGAACTCTAGGACAGTGCTTGTGGAAATGTAAAATGGGGCATATACTCTAGAAAATAAAGTTCCCTCAAAAATTCAAAACAGAATTACCATATAATCCAGTATACATTTGGGTATGCATATCAAAATATTGAAACTAGGATCACAGGAAAATTGGCACATTTTCAATGTTCATTATGCCATGACTCACCATAGCCAAGACAGTGGAGTAATCTAAATGTTTATTGATCTCTGAATAAATAAAATGTGGTACACACATAGGAGTAAAATTTAAACTTAAAAATAGACAAAATCCTTCGTTTTAATCATATACATAAGCCTGGAGAGTAGTGTGCTGTGTTAAGCAGGTCAGCTGGAGGATATGCATTGCAGGATGCTCTAATGTGCTCCTTGTTTCTCATCTTCTAGAAGCAAGGACAGAATAGGGTGTCCAAGAGAGGGGAAAGGAGAAACGGGAGGGTGTTGCCTAGTAGATATGAAGTGATACAGAAACAAGTCCGAGAAACACAGAAAGGTATGCGGTGCAGAGAAAGCCTGTAAGTAAATATGCATTATTGAACACTTACCAATTGATGATGGTAGATCTCATACACAATATTCACATCAAAAATTTTAAAAGGAGCCTATGGAATGTGATAAATATGCTCATGGCCTTCACTTTAGTGATGGCAGGGAAATGTATATGCATTCACATTTACCAAATCGCACTGTCAACAACTATGCAGCATTTGGCATATCAGTTACTGTTATGGCTTGCAACTAGCTGTCCTCACAAAACCTGATGCAGTCCTGGGGTAGCTTCTGGAGTTTGTGATTGATTCTTCATCACATGCTGGGACTGCAGGTGGGAGTGCTATGCCTTGGTCCTGGGGTGAGTAATATGCATGATAATGTAAGGAGGGGAAAGAGGCTGGCTAGCAGAGGGAGCTGCCGCTCCTCCCTTTGCTCTTTCCACTTCGCTGCTGCCACCAGCAGCTGCCCTCAGCCTTGGAGCCAGCTGATTATGGACTGAAAGCTCCACTAACTGTGAGTTAAATAGCCTTTCCTTCTTTAATTTTAGGTGTTGCTTATTTTACCCAGCAATGAGAGAAGAGTAACTGAGACAATTACATTTTGTTAAAGTTGGTAAAATAGAAGAATTCTCTTAAACCTCAAAATAATAATTATTATGACTCAATCTTGATGATATATTAATAACTGTCATGTTACAACACATGCTTCATGATGTCACTTCAGTTTTAACTGTTTTGTGTTTAATTTTTTTAAATACTGTACATCCATAATGGGGATTTTTGTAACTTCCATTTAAAGCATGCATATGAGATTGTGATTGTTTTCCTGATATTATAAACTTCTATAGTTTCAACTACCTTTTCTGCTTTAAAAGGATAGAGCTGGATTTTCTGAGATGAAAACTAAATTTCATTGACCTATTCCAGTGAGTATTAATCACTTGTGAGGTTCTCTAGGAATCTTAAATTGAAGCTCTGGTGAAGTGACTTACACTGTCACGCCAATATTAATTAGCACATTCCCTCAGTCATTATTCATTGTGGCTGAAAGCAATTTTAATTCTTGAGTTTTTCCCATAGCTGAATAGATTTTGTTAATTAGGGCATGATCAAAAGTCCTTAAAACAGTTTGCACTTGTTTCTCAAATGGGACAGAGTTGGCTCTGTTGCCTTTTTTCCAAGTAGTTCCAAATTAAAGGACATTGTCTGATTTATACCTTGCCCCAATTTTATAAGCAAAATTTAGACCTGTCTGAAGGAGAAGAAACACATTTTTATATGCTTCTGTCTGTCTTTCTTTTATTTTCTGTCAGACAAAAGCAAGAAATGAATAATAGTTAAGGTGTTATGACCCTCCAGTATTCTATGATTGAAGAGATCTCATCCTGTCTATTTAATGTTGCTATACTAGAACATTTATCAATTTATAGGCAAACATATGAAATGGAATAGACATTTAATTTTACTATATACAGAATCAGGTAACTCTTTATAGGATATTGATTCACAATAATATATATTTTCACAATTTATTTCTAAGCTGCTAGAAAACTCATATCTGCCTTAATTCATATTTTTTAAAAGATGTGCTACTTAATTAAATGTCTTAGAACTGTGTAAAAATATCAAGTAATATCAAGGCATCCTACTAGTACTGTTTTGTTTTAGGTCCAGAAATTGAAATCAGGACCTCATATTTGTCAGGCAGGTGTCATGCCATTGAACTATACCCTCAGCATATGAACTGATTATCTCATCTACTGAAAAGAGTTATTTCATAGAAATTATGTTTGAATTTGCAATTGGAATTTAAGAAATCAAAATAATGTGATTAATTAAATATATTTTTATCTTTTTTTGAGGAATTAAAAAACTAAGGTCTGAGAATGAATAATTAAAAGTTATATTAATTATTTCAAGCTCCAAGAGATACAATGAAACTATTCTGCTAAACTATGGTTTGTAATTATAGTTTTCCTGGGATGGAGAGCTGACAAAAATCCTGACTGTAGACTATGGTAGCATAATAGCAGACATAGGACTATTCCACACATTTAGTCAGACCTTAGGGATCTAACAATACATTAAGTTATAATGTGACAACTGTAAGAACCACCTCTAGAAGAATTAACAAACTCTATGAGCCTCAGCCTTTTCTTAAAATGCTAAATCATATTTTATGCAAAGGAGGAAAGGAAGGGATACTACAACATAAAGGGGGCTCCAAAACTTCTTTGCAACAAAGGCCTTGAGGTGCTTTTCATCTTCTCCCTTCAGCACTTACCACAGTTCTACACAAGACACATGAAAACTGTTTAATTTTCTAGGCTTGTAATCTGGCAGCATTTACACTAATTTTCTAGGTTTCACTACAATATTATTACTTAGTTTCTTTTAATATACAGCACTAGAAGATCAATGCTGAACAATATCAAAAAAGACTTATGACTTTACCTATAATCTAGACCAAGACTCCAGACACTGGACTGAATTTTAAGAATTAATTAAAGGTAAAAAAAAAATTTATGCTACACACTCAAACTGTCATGGGGGCTGGAGGGAGGGACAGTTCATATGTGCCTCTTGGCAAGCACAAGGTCTTGAGTTCAATTCCTGGTACAAAATAAACAAACCAAAATTCAAACTATCATGCAAGCTCTGAGAGTAGGGATTTGATCTTTCAGTAAGATGTTTACCTTTAGAATCTTTAAACTATAATAAAGGTGCAAAATATCCTAATGTAGTTTAGATAATTATACCAGTGTTTTTAAATCAATAAAGCCATTCATTAAAGTAGACTGTAATATGACACTTACTCTTGGAATTACAGAATGATAATCCAAAAAGTATATTTGTGAAATATGCATTTCACAGTAAAAACCTAAAAAGCTAAGACCAAAACGGCAATACCTGCAACTAGTTTATTTAAAACATCTACTAATTTTTTGGTTGGTTAATTGGCTTATTATTCCCAGGATAGATGAAGATGAAAATTATGATATTTTATCAATTACCTCTTAATTAAGTCAATTGATTTAGTCTCTATGGTCCCATCATTTGTTCTATTTTTTCTCATTTCTGGACATTGATTGGAGGAGCACATTTAGACAGAAACATTATTAGAGTGACATGTTGATATGGCTAAACAATTCTGTTCTCCTTTTACAGTATCGCTTATAGAGGACAAACAGTATCACACTGTTCATACAAGGCCGTTGTGCAACTCAAGAAACACCAAACAGTCCTCCATTTCATCAAATGTAGAAGGACAATTTTATCCAATTACAGAATGATCTTTCTAATTTTTCCTTCTTGTGGTTACTTGTGTTACTCACTAAGTTGCTCCAGCTTTCTAACAACAGTCTAGAGGAAAGTCCTGTTTTCCTAAACACACTTCAAAATTTCCAGACTACACCCAAGTTCTTAATGTTTTCTTTTAATTATAAGTAGAATATCCCTCACCCCTAAATTCAAAATTTTTGAACAACCATAATATGCCAAAATGAAAAACAGCATCAACAGATCTCACATGACTGGCTACACTCAAAACACAGCTACATTAAAAATTTTATATAAATCACCTTCTTCAGATGTGCTTATAATTTATGCGACAAGTCAATGAACTTTGTACTTAGACTTACATATTTAGGGTGAGGAACCTGCTTATTGCTTCCTACAACACTCCATAGTTTGCATTTTCCTGTCTTACAATAAATAACAAATTTGCTTGCTTAAATGCAGGCCTGTCTCTAGTAGTTCTTTGAATAATATTGAAAAATTTGCAGGATTTCACTGCTGTTCCATGCTGACCTTATCAGGTGGCACTGCAGGAGTCTCTTTCAGGTTCTCCTCTTGATCTAAGAAATCAATATTTATAATCCTAAAGATACATTATTGGAATCCCAACAGGTTAATTTCAATCTACTATTCCCAGTGGGACCCATGGCAAAAGTGCAGACACTAAAACATATTTATAATTCCTGGGGAGCCAAGGGATGCTAAGTGCAGCCACAAAGATGGTTTTCCAGAATAAGGAGGCTGACCCCAGGCTGCACCTGGGTTGTATTCAGTGGAGGGGGAGTGGCTTGAGGAGGAATGACTGAGAATTGTGGGAAGTAGGTTAGTTCTGTGAGCTGAGCTAGGTAGGTGGCCTGCATTTACCTCTGCTATATGCAGAGAAAGTAATCTGCATTATACTATTTAAGATAGTATCTAAAGTTTTGGGAGTCTGGTGCTTCAGCTCTGCTATAATCTTTCTAGCTCCAGGAAGTCATAGACTCGATCTCAAGGCTCGATCCCAGCTGGCTGTGCTGAGCACTGGTCTTTGTCCTGTCTTCACCTGGTTCACATTAAGGAGAAGCAGGTGTAGGTTACTAGGGAAACTTGCATGCCACCCTCGAAGACCTATCACTAGTACCTCAGCTAGACCAAGATACATTGTTTAAGGTCAGTTGAAAGGATCAAGAGAAGTCCTAGCCAGCTCTGTACCTATCAATACAAGGAAATAGGGTCAGGCTCAGCCAAAATGGAGACCATCACTCTTCTTTCCAGGAGAGCTGCTCAGGTGGTCCTGCATATTGGCACCACATGCCAAGTACATTTTTTTATTTTGAAGACTCAGAAAGTTCCAAGTTGCTTTCACAACGAATTTGTAATAATTTGCAGATTCTGATGTGAAGATCATACATGATCCTGCCACGATTACCAAAACCTCAGGCCTCCCACTTGTTTTATTTTTTAGCGAGCAGAGCTACATGGAAACCAAATTATCAATTGTTATCCAGCATGTTTTTTAATAAAGCATGAGTCATAGCCAACAAAGATTGGTAAATAATGAGAACCTTTCCCTGTGAGGGCATATGACATCATTGAATGGAGAGCACTTCCCTCAAGAGACATGGCCCTCTTATAGGTTGAGCATACTTTACTGTTAGAAGCTTTATTTCTGAATGCATATTTTTCCTTTAAGGAGTCAACCTATTTAATTAGGTTAATTGTGTATCACTTGCTTTGAGCCATTTTACTCTTAGAAGTTCTACTTCACTCTTACAAAAATGATCATGTATAGATTTGCAGTTCAACCATTAGTTCTTTCCAGATATCTAACCTTTCCCATCCATCCTTATGCTTTATAGATCAGGGAGTATTTCGCTCAAGTAGCAATGGAGCATAGCTAGGTTTATGGTGGTCGGTTTTTTATTAGCTGAATACTTTCCAAAGGCGTTTATATAATTTAGTCCTTAAAGTGTCTGTGTTTCCAATATGTCCATACCTAAAGAATGATTTTTTTTAGTATTTTCATCAAGATATATTGATATGGGGCCAGGGAGATGGCTCAGCAGAATAAGGGATTCTCTGGCAAGCACAAGGGCCTGAATTCAATCAATCCCTGGTTCTGCAAAAAAAAAAAAAAAAAAAAAAAAAAAAAAAAAAAAAAAAAAAAAAAAAAAAAAAAAAAAAAAAAAAAAAAAAAAAAAAAAAAAAAAAAAAAAAAAGGATACATTGCTATATGACCTCACAAAAATATGGCATTCACTTTTTTAAATGTATTCAGTACAAGGTCTGCAAGGTCGCACTATGCAGATTGGACTTGTAGTGATCCTCCTGTTTTCACCCTCCCAAGCACTGGGATTGCAGGTATGAGCCAACATAGCTAGTTTCAATTGCTGTCTTAGTGCACCCCAGGAGCAGGGTCAGCACAGCAAGCCAGGTATCGAGCCCTAGTCTCTGTGTCTGCCTAAGCAGGCACTTTAGTCCACCTAGCTATCTGGTTAGCCATACAGACACTTTCTGTCTGTGGTTACTTTTGTTTTCATGTCCACATACTACAAACCATCTCATGTAAATAAAACTTCTGGGCATTGCTTTTGTGTCTGTGAGTGCTGACATTTCCCAGTTATTGCTCCTTGAAGCTTCTATCACCCTTTGCCGTGTCCTCGTAACCTCCCCGTGCTAATCTCTTTTCATAAAATTGTTCCAACTTGTAGGCACCGCTGGTTCTCCCTGTCCCCCTGCCTCGATTAAGACTAAAGAGAGGACTGTGTGTCATGCTCCTAGACACAGAGACTGAACACCATAGTTAATAAAATAGATGATACATTAATTCATCTTACTATCCTTTATTGCACCCATTATAACAATGAGCATTTTTTTTTTTTTTTTTTTTTTTTTGGTCCTGGGAATAGAACTCAGGACCTCATTTTTCCAGGCTGGTGCTTATGCCATTGAGATATTTCTCTGGCCTTAAAATGAATTTTTTAGCCGGTACATGATTTCTTTATTTTATATTTTAATTTAATTTATTTTTAAAAAGTAAAGTAAAAACAAAAATAAAAACAAAAACAAAGACAGAAACAGTAGCATACGACAATACTTATTATATCTAACTTCAGTATATTGTATAACTTCTAAATATTGCAATGTTATATTTCTTTTATAACTGACCTGTCTTCTCTGTTTTCCAAACATACATTATATTATCTTTGAGGATGCAATATACTTTCAAGATTATACACAAAATTATATTTACATGCCCATCTATATACATGTACATTGTGGATCTGTGTAAATTCTAGAGGCATGCTAACAGAATTTTACTCTGTTAACAAGTGACTACTTTAGTTGAATAATTTGTCTAATTTCATAAGTATAATTGATATGCTAGACAAAATAAGCACTAACTTAAAATATAGCTAAAATTTGACACTAAATAATTCTTCAGAGGGATAAATAATCTGTCATTATAACTGAAAACCATCTTTTGAGGTTATAAGCAGAAGTAAGTTTTCTATAACTGCTGTTAAATATTTAGAAATACTCAAATCTAATCTACTAGACAATAAAAGAACTATATGCTATGAGGTTGACTTCTTGTGTTATAACTGAGATCTCTTAATTGCTCCTCTTTAGACTGAGCCCTTATGCTTGCCAGGGAAGTGTGTATTCCACTGAGTCAAGTGCCAGGCCCCAATAATTTTTAGTTCATTAGTCCCAGAACTGAACCAAAATTACACTTGAAGAAAACAAAGTAAGCATACGTAGATGCAGTATAAGAGGAAATAACTCACACATCATAAGAACAGTTTCAAATACATAAACTAAACAGATCAGATTCATAATAGTAAACACTTATTAAATACCTTAAGTGCATATCCCAATTCTCAGTATTGTTTAAAACTTAGGAGTGTTAGGAACACACTATTACACAATTTTATGTATATAACTTGCTCAGCATTGCATTTATCATGTGGAAGAATGTACATTTGAAGTCAAGATCTCAGATTTTGGAAATTATCTGATGTGTGAGAGAAATGCTGAATGCGATAGTATTAGAGTAAAGAAATTAGATTTCTTTTAATTTTTCTGAAACAAGGATCGAGAAAGTCAAGATTTAGTGAGATGGTTATAATGAACATCAGTAACTTCTCTTACAGATTTATTAATTAATCCAGCCCTCATTAATGACTAACCATGTTTTTTTATTTATTTTTTTAAATATATTTGGTACAGGGTCTCACTACGGGCTCAGACTCATAACAATCCTTCTGTTTTCAGCCTCCCCAGTGCTGGTATAAGATGTGTGCGCCACTACACCCTGTCTCATTGACAGGCTCAGTGTGTCCGGGGATGGGGCCGGCGCAGTATGGGATGCACTGGGGATTGAACCGTGCATTGCGAGGCAGGCACTGAGTCCGCTGAACTATCTCACTAGCCCAATTTAATATCTAAACTAACCATGTTTCTGATGTTAAATTTATAAAAGGTGGGATTCTAGATAATAAAAAGAAAAAGTTTCTTCCCTCATCCAATTGATAGTGAAAATGGAAAAAAGAAACAAAAAATAAAATGACTGCTAACAGACAAGTTCAGACACAAATTGACAGTTTAGAATAAAAAGAGAGAATAGTCGGAAAAATATTGAGGGTAATTAACACATTGACTATTCAAAGACTACTGACAAATCAATTGTGGGATTTGTGAGAAATGCATATCAAATATACTCAAATATAAAATGCCATCAAATATTTTGATTTCTCATACTTGTCTGTATTCAAAATTTGAAAATCAATGTAATAATACTGTTTGCTAATCAGACTTAAGTTAGTTATTTGCTAGTAACTGACATTTTTGAATCCAAATCTAATTTTCTTTATTGGAAAAATACTGAGATAGAATTGGCTTACTGTATCATGGAACTAAAAACAATTAAGATTGCAAAGTAAAAACTAATAACTGTTTGGGGGAAACACCATAAAGTTATTCTGAATTTAAAAATGCAAAAACAGAACTCCATTGAACTCAGAACAGTTTG
Source organism: Ctenomys sociabilis (assembly GCA_004027165.1). NCBI lineage: Eukaryota > Metazoa > Chordata > Mammalia > Rodentia > Ctenomyidae > Ctenomys > Ctenomys sociabilis. The sequence goes on from PVKA01021829.1 coordinate 17,686, forward strand.
TTGGATGTAATAACCACTAAGAAAACAATATGCAATGTATTAATTATTGAACTAATATGATTTGAGACTGTCTCATTGCTATTTGTTCTTCAATAAAATTATGAAAAAATAAAAAACTTGCTAATGTTAAAGGTAAAAAACAAATATATTTGCATATTGTTCTTTTTCCATCAAAATATATAATTTTGTAAATTTTTTGTAGATTGTGGAGTTGAGTAATTATAAAACTTGTTTAACATAGCCAAGAAACTTGAAAGTTAGCATGAGCTACTTATAAAATATAACCATTTATATATTTAAGCCTCTTTCATAGACAACATATTAATATCACAATTTGATGCTATTTCCACCAATATTTGGGTAAACTAATAAATTTAGCTGTTAATAAAGACCACAGAACATATCACTTCACATAACCCCATCTTAATCTTGACCAGTTTTCAAATAGGAGATGTTTATAAAAAGTCAAAACTGGTAATATAAATTTCAAGAAAAATAAAATTTTTTAAATTTATTTATTATAATTTCCTTTTGTTCTGAAGAGTAAAAGCAAGAACAAGTAAAACAAAATCAAAGATAGAAACAGGGTAACATGTAACAATATATATGTTACAGATTTTCTAAACAGATTATTCAAAAAGAATACTTGATAGATACAGTATCTATTTTTATTATTAAATCTGTTGGTCAGATTTACAGATAACAGTTACGCAAGATGGGACATACAATTCAATGTTTCCACATGCTTTTAAGAAATCATAAAGTTTTGTTCCTGACTCTCATTTTCTTTCATTAGCTTTTTAAAAAATACTACTTTGAAGAGAATATAGTAATGTAGCTCAGCAGCTCAGTGTCTGTCTAGATAAATGAAGCTTTCAAAACAACTGAGTTCTCTCTATAATCTGAGAGGAATGGTGATGGAGATTATATTTGATCACAATGACAAATAGATTGCTGCAGGAAATAAAGTGAACACGGAGTATTAAACCCTGGGAAAGTTTGTTTACTGCAATTTTATTTTGCATGTGAGTCTAATTATAGAACGTCAGCAGACACAACATTCAATATATTTCACCCTCATTTTTGCATGAGTCAGGGTACCCATTAAATGTCATTACGATAACCAGATGAAATTTTTCTCAGCGAATGAATGCTTCTCAGTGGTATTTATGAGTATATTATTTGACTATTTAAGGCCATTTTTTTCAAGGTAGCATGTAAGTAAAAGAAATAAAGCTCAGAGAAAAAAGGGAAAAAGCCAAAAATCTTTATCTAATTTATTCTTGAAAACTTTATGCTTCTAAATGGGGAAACCTGTTGTGATTGTAGTTGGCCAGAGAAAAGACCAAGATCTGTGATCATTTTCAAAGTGTAAATGCTTACATTTTTGGCATGATAGTAAGTGTTAGTCATATTATGTCTGCAACTTGTACAATGAATAACCACTAAGACAACAATATGCAATGTATTAATTATTGAAACTGTCCTACTAGTTGGTTTTGAAACTATCTCACTGCTATTTGTTTCTCAATAAAAGTATTTTAAAAAAACAAGCCTTGTGAGAGAGATAGAGAGAAATACTAAAGAAATGTGCCATCAAGACTGCTGGTAACTTGAAGAAAGGGGAGGATCTGTCGCTTGACATAAAAGCGGGCTTGAAAGGTTTGGACTGTATACATATGGAAAACTTACAGATACATGCATTTCCCTCTGTCTACATAGATGAAATTACTATATATGGTTCTGTAATACACAATACTACCTAAGATTTCAGTTATATTAGTACATATTTGAATCAGATAAAGATTACACCATTCTGAGGAGTTAGTTCATCAATATCATTTCTCATTAAAACAAATCTGGAAAGTTTGCTCCAGAGTGTAAAATAGAGCCTGCCAAATATCTCAGTGAATTAAAGCACCTGCAAGCAGGTGCAGGGGCTGGGGTTTAATACCAGAGTATGCTGAGACAGCAGTTGAGACTGGGCATGGTGTCATGTATCTGTAATCCCAGGACTTGGGAGGCTGAAAACAGGAGAATCTCTACAAGTCTGATCTAGTAGTGAGATCCTGAACACCCTATAGGCCTTTACAAAAAAAAAAAAAGGAAGTGCAAAATGAAAGTTTAAGTTATAAGAAAACTCTGTATTGTTTCTAAATGGCAATGCTTTAAAATATTTAGTGTTACATTCTGTCGTCGTGTTTATATGGCATATCTCTCTATGCAAGGAAACATGTTCATTGGTGAAATGAAATTTACCTGCTTTCTTTCTTCTCCTTTTCTACATGGAAAACCATGATATCATAGAAATTTGAATGAACAACCCTAGAAAGCTTTGGTAATGTTTACTTCTAGATCTATTCATTTCATTTATTATTATTATTTTTATTGAAGAACAAATAGTCATTTCATTAGCTTATTCCTTCAACAAGATATTTTAGTTGAATTCTGTATATGAATGACATATAGAGAAAAAAAATCCCTAGTTCAGTTTAAAAATTGCTAGAAATAAATAAGATCATTATAAACTTATTCAAACACTTTGGGTCTCTTAGCACTCACATTTGTTTTTAATTTTAATTTCTGTAATTTAAGATAAATTATGATTTCAGAAGTAAAGATTAATTAAACTCAAGTTAAATTTTGAAGATGATACTTTGTGTGTGTACATAATTTTGTTTGGTCCCTTACTATTTACTTTTCTGTAATTAGCTACTTAAAATATTCTTTAAACAACTGGAAAGACAAATGCATCCACTGGTATTCTGAGCGATCTGTTTATAAAGGTAATGCAGATTAAGATGAGCTCTTCAATGATGTCAGAAGCCATTGCCCAGAATTCAGATTTTCTCAATGCTGTTGAGGTTAAAATTTCTAATGGAGGGAGGTAATGGAACTTTACAGCTTTTAACATTCTTTTGTCATAGTTTGAACTTCTTCCAGTGTCAGGGTTCATTGTCATCCGTCTCTTTTGGAAATGTCCCCCCACTAGCAGATGTCTCCCATAAAAAAGTGAATAAGTGTAACAGCTCGGGTCACTATGGTGGGCAAACCAGAGCATGAAACCGAAATTTTCAAAACATAGTGTTTCCTTACACACATACAGGAGTTCACATTTTTACACACTCCTCAGGATACAACAGAAATAAGTTGTACATTTGAAGTAACTTAAGTGGATAAATACCTTTTCCAGTATTTTTTTTTTTTTTCTGGACACTAAGAAAAATCTGGTGAACACCTCTCTGACTGATGTCGTAGGTGTATGCAATTTCAGATGGGCTCAAACCCTGCTACGGCCTTCCACGACTTTGCAGTCATATTTTGATGCACTTGGTGAAGCTGAGGACATTCTTATTGGTATTTGAGGGTGAAACAGACAAAGTGAACCATAATGGAATTTCCAGTCTAAACCTAGCAACTGATTTAGGGGAAGACTGTGAGAAAATTTTAATGCATCAAATAAAAAAAATAAAAAAAAAAAAAAAACCTGGCCAAATCCTAAGTTCTTTTATATCTTTTCCATTTAGGCAACGGGAAAGGTGTGCAAATGTGACAGTATTAAACGTAACATAACTATGTATAAACTAGTTGCTTTATTCTGAGGACATAATCAGTAAGGCCTAAGGGAAAGACTACTGGGCAAAGGATTTGCGAGTACTGTGTGACCTTATTAAACGGAAATATGAGGGAACACGAAAGCACCGGGAGAATAAGCAACCACCAATGAAGAGTCTTCTGTCAAGCTATTCTCTAAAATAGGGAAGTATTTCATAATTAAAAAACACTCCAGCAGTTAAAATACAATTTCAGATTTCTGAGCAATGTTGACGCGATTGTTGGCAGATGTGTACTAATATCCACACAGGCTAAGTGTCTCACTTTCCTAATTAGGTACATTAGCTTATTAGCAATTAGTTCATTCTTTTTTTAAAAAATTGAATCTACATGTGATAAATTCTTTAATTTCGTCATCTGTCCCTTTTTATGCACCGTTATTCCAAATATTTATATATTTTTTTTCTTTTTAGGGAAGGGTTTACAGGGTGTTCAGGGTCTCACTACTAGATCAGACTTGTAGTGATCCGCCTGTTTACAACTTCCTGAGTGCTGGGATTACATGCATGTGCCACTATGCCCAGTCTCAATTGCCCTCTCAGTGTGCCCCTAGAATGGGGCCTGCACAGCAGGCTTGGAAATTGAGCCCTTGGCCCCTGTGCCTGCTTGCAGGCACTTTAATCTTCTGAGCTATTTGGCTAGCCCAAAGTTGAAAAGGATTTTTTTTTTTTGGTGGGGGGCTGGCTCAGGCTGCCTTAAGGACAGGTCTGGTAAGGCAGGTAGAGCTGGGGATCAAACTGCGGTATCCTGTTCCTGCCTGCATTTGCCTGAGCAGGTGCTTGAGCAATTGAACTAACCACAGGCCCTCTCCAGGTATTTAAATTTGAAACATTGAATTCCATATATCACTGTCCTTTCAATCATAAATATTCCAATTTTTTAACCTTATTATTTAAATTCCTATGTAAATCATTATGGGCAGACATAGTAGACTAATAAATATGTATTCTTTTTTTTTTGGCAGAACCGGGGATTGAACTCAGGCCCTTGCGCTTGCCAGGGAAGCACTTATTCCAATGAGCCATTTCCCCAGCCCTAATAACTATGTATTCTATAATCAAAAAGCAAGACAATGCTTCAAATAGCAGTTTTAAAACTTTAATCTGACGAATATGGCATTCTCTTAACACTGACTGAGGACACAAGCAGTTTTTAGCTGTTTACGTAGGTTGCTTATAGTCACAATTTGGAGGGAAAGAGGTCAGACATAGAATGCAAAAATACAATTAGGTGAAGGAATCAGTTCTAAGTTTCTACAACGCAGGCAGGCAACAGCTTCAAACAATTCATTGTATATTTCAGAGTAACCAAAGAAATGTTTGAAAATTCTAAATACATAGAACAATACTATTTGAAGAAATGGAAATATTAACTACCTTGATGTGAACATTATACTTTTCTCAAATACATCAAATTAGAATACTGTACTTCACAAATATGCATAAATATTATATATCAGACAATTAAAAACAGTAAAAAATTATAAGTTACTAAATATAAAATAGTGAATTCATAACATAGAGTTATTACCTAGTGACATCAATGTCTTACAGCCTAGGACAATAAACATCATTTCCCAAATCACAGAGAAGGGTGACACACAGTATAATGCTGGCATCCCTTTAGTGCCTGTTAGCTGATATTAAAGACTGTTTGGTTCATACATTTGGCTCTGCAGTAGATGTGTAGGCATAATACATTTCAGAGGCTTCTTGTAAACCTCAGTGTGTTATATATGATGAGTTGTTATGGTCTGTGTCTAGTTGTCCCACCAAAGCCTCATGCAATAACTAGGGCAGGCTTCTAGAGTACGGGGTTAAGTTATGATCCAATGCTAGGATTACAGGTGTGAGTGCAACCCCTGCCCTAGGGCGGACAGCCTCAATACAGTGTAAGGAAGAGAGAGAGCCTTGCTAGCTGCTGCCGCTGCTCCTCCCCTTGCTCCTTGCTGTTTTCTGCCACCAAGAACTGCTGGTCTCTTTCATGTGCTCTGTCTTGCAGCCAGCTGAATACAGACTGTACCTTCACTAACTGTAAGCTAAGTAAACATTTTCTTTCTTAATTTTGGGTGTTGGGTATTTTGTCTCAATAACAAGAGAACAGTTGCAGACAAAAAAAAAAGAAAAGTTACAGAGACACGAGTCAAAGTAGAATGAATAAATGAATTATGTAATATTAAAGAGCACTTATGACATCATAGAATCCTTAAAAGGTTCAGAAGATAAGAGACTACAGAAGACAGAGACTGCATCTTGAGCAAGACAGCTTAAAATATATAATGCAGTAAGTTCTACCATCCAACTGAGTTTATCTTTGGAAATGTTTAGATACTCAGATGTTCTCTGTTTTCATTAAGACTTCAAAGTGATGTGAAACTTGAGCTAAAAGTGCTAGGAGAGAAAAAAACTCCAATTATAAATGATGTGGGAAAAACTGGTTTTCCTTAAGGTGAAGACTAAAACCAGATGCGTCATCATCATCACACATTAAACTAAAGTCCAAATGGATCAAAAACATAAACATTAAAATAGAACCACTAAAACAACTGCCAGAGAAAGTAGGCAGAAATCTTGAACAGGCACAGACAGAGACTTCATGTATGAGAACTCGTTTGCATGGGAAATACTATGAATAATGAACATGGGATGGATTGCACCATATTAAAAAGCATTTGCACAGCAAAAGAAATCACTGACAGAGCGAAAAGACAACCCATGGAATGGGAAAAAATTTATAACCAGTTGTGCCTCAAAGGACTTAAATCTAAAACATAAGGAATTTGAGAGTATCAAGTCCCTCAAATTCAAAGACAAGTATGCAAATGAAACGAACACCCATTCTCATATGAAGAGATAGAAACAGTAATGCTCACAACGGAGAACCCAGCATGGTTAAGGCAATGTAAATCCTGCAAAGTGAGCTCACACAGCTCATTAGAGCGAACATAAAGACTAACAGCAGAAACACGCTTAGAAGTGTCTAGTATTTTTTTGTTTTTTCTTTTCTCTATCTCTATTTTCCTATTAACTTTCTTAGGGATACAAGGAATTGAACTCAGGACTTTGGGCTTGCCAGGCATGAACTGAGCTGCTGGGGTATATCCCACACTCCACATTTTTTATATAGGGGAAAGAATACAATGTACAAACTTGTGTGTCTGATTTACTTCACTGACAATTGTTGTCTGAAAGGTGCATATATTTTCCTACAAATGCCTCAAGTTTTTTTTTAAGTTATTTATTTTTTTGTTTTATTGAAGTACAAATATAAATGAGACAATTTTAAGATACCTTGACAAGATGGATTTGATAAATTAATACATTGCAAACTGTTTTCATTATGTTTTGGTATCACAGAAGGTGCATACATGATATTATACTTACAGACATTATTATACCGTATGTCTCTTATCAGTAAATTAAGAAAGCATAGCTGATTTGCGTATCTTATTTTCTATACCTGAATTACATCAAAGATTCAATAATTAATACTTTCTACCTTGTTGTTTTCCTAGCAGTTATCCATTGTACTAGAAGCCGACACAATATTCTGTCCAACCACCATTAGTGCAAATCTTGCCTCTCATAGAATTATGCAGAAGCATAGCATATCTATCCCAACTGTCCATACACACAAATCATGATTCTTCCTTTTTATACCCCTTCCTTTGTCTATGCCTGTCAAAGATGGGCACTCCATTGTCATTCAACCAATTTAGGTGCCTGAACTAAACAACACAATCCAACACAATCCAGCATTCCACAACAATAGTGAGTTATCTGAAGAAGTTGTTGATCATAGCCATTTACAGCTCAACTTATTATTATGGTCCCGCAGTGTATACTTCATTTTTATACTTTTCTGCTGGATGCTTAAGACCAAGATAGAGCAAGACCTATATACCAAAACATGTAGTTTTTGTTTCAGATGAGGTCAGTGAAGTCCCCTCAGGGTTTATCTTGTAATCCTGTACCTTACTCTGTAGGTCCTTTGTCTGTGCCATCCATGTGGGTGAGTCATGACCAATGCTTGACAAGTTTGCTCTGTGAGAGCTTGAGAGAAAGTTTTCTCTCCATGTGACTCTCCCCAGGAACAAGTTTATCCTTGATGGCATAGTAGTGATCCATTGTGTATAGGTACCACATCTTTATGATGTGCATGTAAGTTATTTAATTATCAGCTAAGTATAGATATATTCTTATAGAAAAAATGCCAAAAGGAAATCTAAAACTATTTCCTAACATTTCTGCTCAGTGCTTAAAAGTTTTCATTCTATATTCAAAAATCCCCTTTACTTATGTTTTAGGATGATATTATGTAAACACAGCATTCCTAAGTTTTATAAAGTTTCTGGTTACCTGTATTCATACTAGAAATGTAAAATGGTACATTTTGAAAATTATCTATAAAAGGAAACAACAACAAAAAACTTTGCAAGCTCCACAAGGGTTCATACAGAACCAAACTACAAGAGACCCAGATGTGTACCCAAAGTGAGTGGCTTTTTCATGTAATAATTACTGGCATTCCACAAGGAGGGAAGAAGCCACTTTGACATTACCAGCATGTGGAGATGTGGGTAAAGGCTAGACTGATACATCTACAAGCCAAGTTGGCCAAGGATAACCCAGAGAAAGCAGAAGCTAAAAGGATCATGAAAGGACTTTGCCTTGGAGCCTTATAGGCAGTGCCAACTTGCTGACATCTCCATTTGAAATACTGGTCTCCAACACCATAAAATATGTGTAAATTTCTCTTTTTTTCATCCCCTCAATATTTTAAGTGAGGGATTAGGTAGTGCAGCATGGAATATCAAGCTCTGATTCAATTTGTGCCAACTGACAGCTATGATGCTATTAGTCATGCATTTCATATGAATATGAGACCAGGCATTTATCAAGCTGCCTAGTGACACTGACTGTCCTCCCAAGCACAGAGTTTTGGTTGTACAGCATTTAAAGCTCTTCCCTTCACCACAGTGCTGTTATTTAACCAACACCAGATTTTATAGACAAAAAGAGTGAGCAATTGGGTTTCTACAATATATAAATAGAAAGCTATGTAAAAGTTTCATGACACATGACTACTAAAATGAGACTCAGAAAATTCAAATGAATAGATAGATATAAATAGTGAGCTTGATTCAGCAAGATTAACTTTCCTCCTCTCCAAGAATGGTGCTCATTCTGTTTCAATAGATACAAAAAATGAAATCGACATGTATTTTCACGAAAAACAGAGTACTTATGAAGTTTTTAAAAGCATTTCTATAACATGCTTTACATGCAAATAGAAAATATATAGACGATGTCTCTTAAAACATAGTTTAATAAAGCTTCCAGAAGATATTTTAAACTGTGAAACTCTATGTGAACCTAGTGTATATGCAGGAATTAAAATAATATGAAAATATAATAAGTACAATTGTCCTGTGAGCAGAGTTAGCATAGCTTCATGGTATGAAATTTGGATTCAAATAGTATTTTTGTTGTTTACTTAAAAAATTTAATTCATCAACATAATCTGAACTATGAAAGGCTTCGAATGTTACAGGTCAAATATAGTTACAATGTATTTGGTAACATGGAGAAACAGGAATGTTGTGTGTAACATTTGTTCTACATCAATTTGATGAAAGATAACCTCCTGTCATGATGGTCCGTGCATCTGCTCTTCCTGTAGATGTTTTAATCATGTTCTAGCTCTGAGAATTAATTTCAATATGAAATTGTGAGATTGCTGATCACTTACCTCACTCTTCCCTACAGGCTCTCCAGTTAATAATTTAGAGTTAAGAAACTGCTTTATTTCTAAAAAAATTACAATAATTCATTCATACACATTATACTATTTAGCTTATGGAGGAAAAACAAAATTTCACCTATTCAATTAGCATGCCAAATTTACATATATAATGAACACTAAAGAGAAATTTAAACTTTGTTAATGATTTAGCTTATAAGTCTTATGATTTATAAACAAACTGAATTCTAGTATGTACCATGAAGGTGAAGTTTTCATAATTTGTATTAAAAAATCTTTTCACAGTGTGTGAAAAGTCCACTCAGCTGAGTGGACTAAGCACCTGCTTAGGCAAGCTCAGGGACCGGGGATTGATCCATGGCACCACATGCCCCACGGGTCCAGCCCCCTGGCATGCTGAGCCAGCCACTGAGTCTGGGCATAGAGGCAAGCTCCTGTAATCCCATGCTGGGAGGCTGAAAACAGGAGCATCACTGCAAGTCTGAGCTGTGTAGTGAAGCACTGTAAAAGAAAAAAAGAGAAAACTTTAGAAAACCTTATTTTATTTTGCTTAGTAACAGAATTTACAGTATTTGAGAAATTACCTCTTGTCTAAATGTTGTCACCTAGATTTATGACCTACTAGAGGAAGAGCTAAGTGCGCTATAGATTTAAAAATCCTTAGAAGTATTTTAATACTAGTAAAGTACTGACTAAAAATAATCACTTAAATGTTTGCAAGTACTGCAGAAATAGAACAAATTATAATATTAATAAAGGTTAAAATCTTTGACAAGTTTTACTGATAAGTCATTGCTCAACAAGAAATGGAAAGCTTATGAGCACTCTTACTTTTTAACACCACTGTTAAAAGTATGCATTTTTTCTGTCATACACTTTTATGCATCAAAACATAAATGCTAAAGATAGATTACTACAGGAATTAGAAAAGCACAAGGATCTTGTCAAAAAACAAATACCAACATTGATGGAAAACTACTTGATCAATTATTTATCAGACTTAATTTTTTATAATTTTTATTCATTTTAATGAGAAACATAGATAGCAATGAAACAGTTTCAAAACAGGTTAGTAGGAAGTTTACAACAACTAATATATTGCATATTGTTGTCTTTGTAGTAGTTATTCAGAGGACAAGATGCAGACATGATATGTCGTCTGAACAATATTAGTACAAACTTTTATTCTCAATGAACTAAGAAAGTATCTGTGTATCTATCATAATTCTTCTGTGTATGCATTTATATTTTTTAAAAATATTGAACGCTTCAAGAATTTTGGGGTCATCCTTGTGCATGGGTCAAGCTTCCCTGTATTGTTCCACTTTTAGTATATGTGTTGCTCAAGCAAGCACTAGACTTAATTTTTAAGATCATGAATTTGCTCTACTATCTGAACAAATTATTTAAAAGTTTGCTTTTAATGAATTATTTGTTCTTATAGATTCAGCCTTCTTTATTCAGGAAGACAAAATAGTCTTGCTCTGTAAATTAACTGCAGCCTCTTGTTTTCTCAATGATTTCTTTAAGAATCACGCCATTCACCAAATGCATTACTTACATTTAACGGGATGATTTTCAATTCAAATAATTTATAAAGTCAAAAGAGGCTCTCTTCATTGAATTCAGATATTTATAATTGAGGTTTTTGCCTCTAAAACTCAAAATAAAAATAGAGGCTGTAGGGTTGGAGAGAGAGCGCGGCAGTCTAAGTACCTGCCTGGCAAGCATAAGGGCCACAGTTTGATCCTTGGTAGCGCGAACTATGCAGGGCCCTCAGCCTAGGGTGTGCCATGGGGCCCAGAAACTGTGTGGTGGTGCACACCTGTAATCCCAGGGCTGGGGGCCCTGAGACAGCCGGGTCCATAGGAATGTGAACTGCTTGGCTATACCCCTTATCATATAATTAAATTAAAAATAATTATTTAGAAATAAAGAAAGCTGTATAATCTGGTCATTATTTCCTAAATTTATTGTTTAACTGCTAACCCTCTTGTATATAAGGAACTGTCATCAAAACTCTCATAGTTGATTGTGGCAAAAATCAAATGATTTAATAGTGATAAACCTTTCCAAGTCGTATATCTAGGGAGAGGTAATGTTAAAGAGAAATAAACACCATCAAATTTAAAGGCATCTAACTCAGCTTTATCTAGATGAATACATGTAAGTTTAGAATGCTAAATAATCTGATATAATAGAATGATGTAAATAAACTAGATTTCAATCTCAATATCTTGATTTTCAGACTAGATCTAAATTACCCTGAATTTTTCTGTAGTACATTGAAAAAAACTACTTGTACATTATAATATTATACTTACATTCACTTTTTCCTCATTCCTGTTTGTTATTATTATTATTGTATTAGTGGCAGAAGTAGTAGCACTCCTAATCTTCACATTCTTCTGGAGAGCATGTCTTTCTCATTTAAAATAGTTCTATGAGGTTGACAAAACTGCATAGTTATCTAACACCATCACCTGAATTGTTTGTTTTTTTCCATTTTATTGAAGAATAAATAGCTATGAGACAGTTTCAAATCTAATTATTAGAACAGATCAATAATTAATACATTGCATATTGTTTTCTTAATGGTTATTTGTCGTACAAGGTGCAGACATGATATTCTATTTACAAACATGATTAGAGCAGATGCTTCTATTCATTGAATTAAGAGAATGTAGCTGTTCAGCTGTCACTTTTTTTCAAAGCAGGCTTATAGTACAGTTTCAATAATTAACACTTTTTACATTGTTATCTTCCTAGTGGCTATCCATAGTACAAGAAGTAGACAGGATACCCTGTCCAAACACTATTAGTACAAATCTTTTTCTCATAGAATTATGCAAAAGTAAAAATAAATAAATAAATAAATAAAGATAAAAGAATTACACTTATCATTCTTAATAGCTGAGTAATACTCCATTTTATAAAAATACCACATCATTTTCAACCATTCTTCATGTGACGGACATCTTCGTTGTTTCCAAGATTTTGCTATCACAAATTGTGCTGCCATAAACATAGGTACACATATATCACTATGATATAATGGTTTCAGTTCCTCTGAGAAAATCCCCAGTAGGGGGATAGCCAGCTTGAATGCGATTTGCAAACCTACTCTTTGAAGAATGATAAACTTGAAGTATTTATATTGAAGTGGATGCCATTTGAACATATACTCATAAGGGGAATAAACCAGACACACATGTGCAAATATCGTATAGTCTCCCTAGTATAAGAAGTCTAAAGAAGAAATACAAATAGAAATGTACAACAGCAACTAAACACAATTGAGTGAAATAGGGCAAAGTGAACGGCATATGCTGCAGGGTACTAATCAGCTTTTCTTCTGCATGGTTAACAACCTAAGTTCACAGATCAAAATGGAGAAATAGAAGAGCCATAAGGCCAGCCAACATTTTGGCCCTAGCCTTTCAAAGTCAGTGAAGACTCAGGACATAGGTGAACCTGTAATGTAACATCACGAAACTCAGTTGTGCCCCAAATTTTCTGAACAATGAGATTATGGAGGCACAGAGGAAAGAGACTGATGATGTATAGTGTGCCTGGGGAGAGTCACATGGAGAGAAAACTTTCTCTCAGGCTCTCACAGAGAGCAAACTTGTCAAGCATTGGTCGTGACTCACCCACATGGATGGCACAGACAAAGGACCTGCAGAGTAAGGTACAGGATTACAAGATAAACCCTGAGGGGACTTCACTGACCTCATCTGAAACAAAAACTACATGTTTTGGTATATAGGTCTTGCTCTATCTTGGTCTTAAGCATCCAGCAGAAAAGTATAAAAATGAAGTATACACTGCAGGACCATAATAATAATTTGAGCTGTAAATGGCTACAGTTACCAACTTCTTCAAATAACTCACTATTATTGTGGAATGCTGAATGGTGTTGGATTGTGTGGCCGAGTTCAGGCACCTAAATTGGTTGAATGACAATGGAGTGCCCATCTTTGACAGGCGTAGACAAAGGAATGGGTAAACAAAGGAAGAATCATGATGTGTGTGTATAAACAGTACAGTTAAGATAAATATGCTTGCTTCTGCATAATTCTATGAGAAGTAAGCTTTGCACTAATAGTGGTTGGCAAGATATTATGTCAGCTTCTAGTACTATGGACAACCAGTAGGAAAATAACAAGGTAGAGAGTATTAATTATTGAATCTGTGACATAATGCAGATATGAAAAATAAGATAAGTAAACAGCTACACTCTTTTAATTCACTGATAAGAGACATTTTCTATAATAATGTCTGTAAGAATAATATCATGTATGCACCTTGTACGATACCAAAACATTATGAAAACATTTTGCAATGTATTAATTTGTTGAATTTGTCTTGTTAATTTGTCTTAAAAGTGTCTCATTGCTATTTGTACTTCAATAAAATAAAAAATAAATAGATAAATAAAATATAAAAATTAAAAAATAAAAACTCAAAAAAGGAATTACACAAGAGTAGCTGCATATTTACCCAAACTGTTCTGTATACAGAAATACAGAACGGTCCTTCCTTTTTATGCCCCTTTTTTTGTTTTGTCCTATCAGAGATAGGTATTCTATTGTCATTCAATTATTATAGGTGCTTGAATCAACATAGTCCAGCATTCCACAATAGTAGTGGGTTATCAACAGATGTTACTGACTAGAGAATTTACATTATGTTTTATTTTATATGACACGTTTTTATACTTTTCTGCTCGATGGTTAAGACTGAGATAAAGCAAGACGTATATAACAAAAAATGTAACTTTTGTATCTGGTGAGGTCAGTTAAGTCCCCTGAGAGTTTATCCAGTAACCCTGTACCTCACCTTGTAGATTCTTGGTCAGTATCAGCCATGTGGATGAGTAATGGTTATTGCTTGACCAATTTGCTCTCTGTGAAAGCATCTGAGAAAATTTTCTCTTTATGTGACTCTCCTTAGGCTCATCAATCACATTCCATAATCTCATTGATCAGAAAATTTGGGGCACAGCTGAGTTCCATGATGTTAGAGTACAGGTTCTCCTATGTCCTGAGTCTTCACTGACCTATGTCCTGAGTCTATGGCAAATATGTTGGCTGAACTTGCAGCCCTTTCATTTCTCTGATTTTTAATCTGGAAACATAGGTTGTTAACCATCCAGAAGAGAAGCTGATTATTACCCTGCAACATATGCAGTTCAGTTTACCCTAACTATCAGTCTAAATATCAAATATCTTAGGCTTAATGTGGAGCAGGTATTTCCACCAAATATTGATGTATTGAACTTTACATCCTTTAGAATGTGAGGAAAGATAAAGATTTTAAAAAATAGGAATATACACATATTTTTACACAGAAACTTAGAAATCTAACCATATATAGCATTGTAGCAGGACAGTCCTGTCACATTTTTTTCTTGTGTCTTTTTTTCATTTATTACCCATAAAAAGTAAAATGAATAAAATAAAAAATAAAAAGAAACTTCTACTTGTGAGACAGTATGGTAATAATTGTTATGTCATGACAGGAAGTATGTATTTAGCAGATCAGAAGGGCAGGCATTCCAAGCCTGACTCTTGTGTTACACATTGCCATCTCCAGTACAGTTGCTTGGTTCACAGGTATCAACATATATAGATAGTTGGGTTGAGAATTCTACCATTTAACTGCTAATTTCAAAAACCTACTGATGTTTCATGGGTCTTTGCCTTCCCCATCTTGTGTGTACAAATGTATGGCTTTGTCCCTGTCCTGTTTCCCAGATTTTCTCCTTACTATCTCCTCATTGTCCAATTCTCAAGTTCTCACTTTCCTATTATTTGTGTTATACAATTCTAATTGTATTTCTTTTTTTGATTTCTTATACTGGAGAGACTATACGATATTTGCACATGTGTGTCTGGTTTATTTCACTTAGGAGTATATATTCAAGTGGCATCCACTTAAATACAAATGCTTCAAGTTTATCATTCTTTATAGTTCAGTAATATTCCATTGTATAAAAGTAACACATGTTTTGAAACCATTCCTCATGTGATGGGCATCTTGGTTGTCTCCAAGGTTTGGCTATCATATATTGTGTTGTTATAAACTTAGGCACACATATATATAACACTATGGTATGATGTTTTTCGTTCCTCCAGGAAAATTCCCAGTAAGGGGATAGATGGCTTGAATGGGATTTCCAGTCCTACTTTTCTGAGGATTCTCCATGCTGATCTCCACAAGGTTTGCATGAGTCTCCATTCCCACCAGTAGTGGAGAGGTGTTCCCTTTTTGACACATAGTTTCCAACATTTATTGTTGGCTTTATGGTAGCCATTCTTTCTGGAGTGAGATGGTGTCTCAGTGTTGTTTTAACTTGCATTTCACAGATGGCTAGCAATGTGGAGCATTTCTTCATACATTTGTTAGTTTTTAATTAGTATTTAATTTCTCCCTCTGAGAAGTGTGTATTCATCTCAGATGCCCATTTCTGGTTTGGGTCTTTAAATTTTAGGGCCCCAATATATTTTAGTTCTTTATAAATTCTAGAGAGTAGACCTTTGTCTGAGTGCTTATTAGTTAAGATTTCTTTTGAAATTTGTGGAATATCTTTTCACTTTGTTCATAATTTCTTTTGATGTGCAAAAAAAATCTTAATAAGGGTTGGTCCCAGTTGTTGATTCTTTCAAGTGTTTTCAGTGTGAGTACATGTTTGTCCATGAATATTTTGCCTATCCCTATGTCTTCAAGAGTTCTTCCTACTTTCTCTTCCAGGAAATTGAGTGTTTCTGTTTTAATGTTTATGTCTTCAATCCATTTTGACTTCAGCTTAGTACATGGTGATAAGCCTGGGTCAAGTTTTAGTTTTGGGCATGTACAAAGCCAGTTTTTCCAGCACGATTTGTAAAAGAGTTTATCTTTCTTCCAGTAAGCGTGTTTGGCCCCTTTGATGAAAATCAGGTGGCTGAATGTGTTCCTAGAGGCCTCTGCATCTTCTAATCTATTCCATTGATACTCATGTCTATTCTATTGCCAATACCATGTTGATTTTATCACAGTGGCTTTGTAGTATAATTTCAAGTCAGGAATTGTGATGGCTCCTGCCTTGTCCTTGTTGGCCAGGATTGCCTTTGCTATTCTAGGTCTTTTCTGGTTCCAAATAAATTTTAGGAACAATTTCTCTAGGTCTGGGAGGTATGTTGGTGGCAGTTTGATAGAGCTTGCATTAAATCTGTACAACAATTTTGGGAGTATGGCCATCTTTACAATGTTGGTTTTCCTATTGAGGAGCAGGGTATATCTTTTCATTTTCTGAAATCCTCTACAATCTCTTTTCTTATGGTACTGTAATTTTCCATGAAAAGATCTTTGACTTCTTTGGTTAACTTAATTACAAGATAGTTCATTACATGGGGTGCTATTGTAAAAGGTATTATTTCTATAATTTCCCTCTCATTGTGTTCATTATCTGTGCAAAGGATGGTATTGTCCTTTGAGTATTGACTTTGTATCCTGTTTGGTGCTGAATTTTTGTATCAATTCCAGTAAATTCTTGGTGGAGTTTTAGGGTTTTCCAAGTAAAGTATCATGTCATCTGCAAATAGTGATAATTTAACTTCTTCTTTACCTGTTCTTATTCCTTTTATTTCTCTCTCCTGTCTAATAGCTGTAACTAATGATTCCAAAACTATATTGAATAGAAGGGGGGATAAAGGATATCCGTGTCTAGTATCAGTTCTAATAGTAAAGGATTTCAGTTTTTCCCTGTTCAGAATTATATTAGCCATTAGGTTGTCATAGATGGGTTTCATCAAATTGAGGTAGAGGTCTTCTATTCCAATTTTCTGCAGGATTTTGAACATGATTGTGTGTTGGACTTTTTCAAAAGCTTTTTCTGCATCAACTGAGATAATAATGTGGTTTTTAGATTTCAGTCTATTCATATAGTGTACTATATTTACAGATTTTCCAATGATGAACCATTCCTGCATCCTTTGGATGAATCCTACCTGCTCGTGGTGTATGATCTTCTTGATGATTTGCTGTATTCTATTTGTTAGGATTTTACAGAGGATTTTTGCATCTATTTTCATGAGTGAGAATGGCCTGTGGTTCTCTTTTATGGTTGTGTCTTTCTCTGGTTTTGGAATTGGAATGATACTTGCCTCCAGAAATGATTTTGGGAAGACTGCTTCCTTTTCAATCTCATTGAAGAGTTGCGGAATGTAGGGATGATATCTTCTATAAATTTCTTGTAGAATTCAGCTGTGAGTCCATCAGGTCCTAGTATTTAGTTCATTGACAGGCTTTGTATTATGTTTTCTATTTTGTTGGCTGTTATTGGGATATTGAGAGTTGTTATATCTTCTTGATTCCGTTTTGGTAATTTGAGAATTTTGAGGAATCTGTTCATTTCTTCTGTGTCTTCTATTGTGTGACTATAAAGATTCTTGAAGTAGCTATTAATAATCTTATCAATTTCCACTGGTTCTGTGGTGATTTCACCCTTTTCATTCCTTTTATTGCTTGTATTTGAATTTTTCCTTTCCTCTTTTTGAGAAAATTAGCTAGGCGCTATTGATTTTATTTAGTCTTTCAAAGAACCGGCTTTTTGATTCATTGAGTCTTTGAACAGTTTTATTTTTACCTCAATTAAATTAATTTCTGCTGTAGTCTTTATGATTTCTTCCCATCTTTGGGCTCTGGGTTTGGTTTGCTCTTCCTTTGCAGCTTCAGGGTGTTTCTTTGTTCCCTTTCTGTTTTCCTAATGTATGAGTTCATAGCTATGATTTTCCCTCTAAGAACTGCTTTCATCGCAACCCATAAATTCTGATAATTTGTGATTGAATTTTCACTGAATTGTAGATATTTTTGAATTTCTTGTTTAATTTCATCTATGATCCATCGATTGCTGAGTAGGGTGTTGTTTAATTTCCATGTAATTAGCAGGTTTTTCTGGTTTCTTTGTCATTTATTTCCAGTTTCATTGTACTGTGGTCAGATAATATGCATGGGATAATTTCTGTTTTCTTGCATATACTTAAGCATGACCTATGGACTAGTATGTGGTCTATTTCAGAAAATGACCTGTGTGCAGCTGAAAAAAATGTGCATTCATCTGTGGTTGGGTGGAACACTCTGTATATGTCTACCAGGTCCTTTTGTTCCAAGCTCTGGTTCAGTTCTGCTACTTTGCTAATTTTTTTGCCTGGTTGACCTATCTTTCGGTGATAAGAGGGTGTTATGGTCTCCTTTTAAGATTGTGGTCTTGGATATTAGATTTTTCACATCCATTAAAATTGGTGTTATATACTTGAGTGCTCCTGTGTTTGGTACATAGATATTAATGGGTGTTACCTCTTCCTCTTAATTTTTTTCCCCTAACCAATATATAGTGGCCTTCTTTATTTTGTTTGATCCTTCTTGGTTTGAAGCTGAGACTGTCTGAGAACAAAATTCCTACCCCTCATTTTTTCTGAGGTGCTCGGGCATGGAGTATTGTTTTCCATCTTTTGAGTTTAAGCAATTGAGTGTCTTTTTGAGTTAAGTGTGTTTCTTATATACAGCATATGGTTGGGTTTTGTTTCCTAATCGATAATGCCAGTCTATGTCTCTTAATTGGAGAATAGAGTTCATTTACATTGATGGTTATAATTGAAATGCGTTGACTCATGATTGACACATTATTTACCTGCTGCTGTTTACTCTTTTTTGTCCTCTGTATAATTGTTTGCCCTATTTAGTAGGTTCCTTCTGTTCTCATTTGTGGAGTTCTTTTCATTGTGGCCCCTCTCTAAAACATCTTTCAGTAGCCTTGTCATCATGAAATTCTTTAGGCTTCATCATCTTGAAGTTTTTAGTTATTCTTTGTCGTGGAAGTATTTCACTTCTCCATCAAACCTGAAAGAGAATTTTGCAGGGTATGGTAGTCTGGGCTGGAATTTGTTTTCATACAGGACTTGAAGTACTCTGGTCCATGCTCTCCTTGCCTTTATGGTTTTTGAGGAGAAGTCAGCTGTAATTTTGATGGGCTTTCCTTTCAATGTGATCTGCTTCTTTTCTCTAGTGGCTTTCAATATGTTATTCTTGTGTTTTATTTTTGGTATCTTGACTATTATAGGTTTTGGTGTGTTTTTAGTTGGGTGAAGTTATTTGGCATTCTGTACACCTTTGTTTCCTGAATGTTGCATTGTTTCCCTATTTGGGATGCTTTCTGCTACTACTTTTGCCCATATTCTCTTCATGTCATTTGTATTGTCTCCTTCTTTCTCGTGATGCCTATTAGTCTTGGGTTGTTCGTCTTGGCATTGTTTTGTCGGTGATGGATTCTTTTTTTCCTGCATCCTAATTGTTTTTTTTAAGAGATCCTTTCTCAACTTTTCACTAGCCACACCGGTGTCTTCAAGATCTGAAACTCTATCTTTGCTTTCACTCAAATGGTTTTGTATAGTTGTGATTGAGATTTTAAGTTCTTCTACATCTCTTTGTCTTTGCTTCACATGAACTATTTCTTTCCTGTATTGCTCATTCAAGGAATCTGTTATGACCTGCCAGAGACAGCGCGGCCCACTCCGCCATCCTGCTCCACCCCGCCCGCGCCTGCCCAGTCCCTGAGACCGGCCAGAGACAGCGCGCCGACTCCGCCATCCTGCTCCATCCCGCCCGCCCCCTCCCAGCCAGAGACCAGCCTGAGACAGTGGCTGACTCCAGCGGCCTCCTGGATCCCGCGCCAAGCTCTCCCAGCGAGAGCGAAATTACAGGACTCACCAGGCTTCACAGATCAGTGAGAGTGTGGTGAGTCTGAGGGAGAGCCTTTGGCTTCTTCCCACACGCGCTACGCAGATCCCTGTCCCCAACCCCTCCAAGCCAGTGACTGGCCTGAAACCTCAGGTCCCACTCACCAACACCTCCCCGGAACCCCTGACCTAAAGCCCACTGATTGAGTGGGAATTTCCCCGATTCTCTGGGCATCAAAGGTCAGTGAGTGTAG
>PVKA01021830.1:0-38031 GCA_004027165.1 Ctenomys sociabilis
CGTACCTAGAGAGTGACCTGCCTAACAGAGGAGGGCCAGCTCCGGAAACTTTCTGGACCCTCACCCCAAAGCCAGCCAAGATAGTGGGAATTTTCACTCCCCACTTTGCATCCTGGTTGAGCTCATGCTCACCTGACCACAGAACCAAGAGAGGGGAACCACAGGAGCTGCAGCAAAAAGGAACTGAACACAACAGCTAGATACAGGATAGGCATAACTGGATAATCTCAAACTTAATAGACAGGCACCCGAATCTCATTACATGCTAAGGATATAGCTGCAACAAAGCTCCACACCAAAGGTCCAAGGTCAGTGCTATACAAAATGACAAGGATAAGGAGAAAAACGATATCTCAGGCCTCAAGTCCACCAGAAAGTGCAGAGGACACTAGCTCAGCTGAAATGAATGAATTAACAAAAACAGCAGGAAAGGAACAACATCTGAAAGGTATAGAGTAAATCAGACTTGAAGTAATTCCTCAAATAAAAAAATAAATATTTGAATACATAGTATCTGAAAAAAGAATCAAATCCAGAAACATTGAGAGGAAAAACAATGCTGACCCAGAACAAGTGTAGAAAGCACTATTTCAGCAGAAACATATGAATTAAGAGCATCTGAAGGAAAGAAACAACAGCAGAAAGGCCATGAGGAACTCAAAGCAAAAATAATTTGTGAAATCAAGAAGAATTCTTTGAAAAAAAAACAATTCTTTGAAATCATAGCATCTAAAATACAGAAACAAGTCCAGAAATATACAGAGGAAACCCAACTTGGAAGAAACACTGCAGAAAAAGAATTAATAACTACCTCTAAAGAAGACATGTATAAAAAAAATTGGGGTGATTAGAAATATGATGGATTCCTTGAATGAGCAATGCAGAAAAGAAATAGAATGCATTAAACAGAGTCAAAGAGATATAGAAAAACTACAAATATCAATCATGAGTCTCCAAAACCATTTAAGTGAA
The DNA here is from genome assembly GCA_004027165.1 of Ctenomys sociabilis. Classification (NCBI taxonomy): domain Eukaryota; kingdom Metazoa; phylum Chordata; class Mammalia; order Rodentia; family Ctenomyidae; genus Ctenomys; species Ctenomys sociabilis. Next base: position 973 of record PVKA01021830.1, read on the forward strand.
AGTGGAGACATAGTTTCAGATATTGAAGACACTGGTGAAGCTAGTGAAAAGGTGAGAAAGGATCTCTTAAAAAACAACGAGACTGCAGAAAAAATGATCCATCACCTGCAAGATGATGACAGGATGAACAATGTGAGAATAATTGGTATCAACGAGAGATGAAGGAGTCAACACAAATGACATAAAAAGAATTTAGGGAGAAGTAATCACAGAAAACTTCCCAAATATGAGGGAACAATCCAGCATTCAGGTCACCGAAGCATACAGAACACCAAATAACTACAACCCCAGTAAAAACACACCGAGACATAAAAGAGTCAAGATCCCAGAAATCCAACACAAAAATAATATACTGAAAGCTGCTAGAGAGAAGAAAGAGCTCACATTCAAAGGAAAACCCATCAAAATAACAGCCAACTTCTCTGCACAAACCATGAATGCAAGGAGAGCATGGAGCAGAGTTCTTCAAGTCCTGCATGAAAACAAATTCCAGCCCATACTATTATACCCTGAAAAACTCTCAAGTTTGATGGAGAAGTGAAATACTTCCATGACAAAACACAACTAAAGAATTTCATGATGACAAAGCCATCCCCCTCACAGGCTGCTAAAAAGCGTTCTAGACAGAGACCACAATTACCAGAACTCTATGAATGAGAGCGGAAGGAACCCACTAAACAGGACAGACAATTAAACACAGGATACAAAGGAGTAAACAACACCAGGTAAATATCATGACAAACACAAGGCAACACATTTCAATTATAACCATCAGTGAAAATGGACTCCATTCACCAATCAGGAGAAACAGGCTGGCACATTCAATTAGGAAAGAAGTGCAATAATGTGCAGTATACAAGAAACACACTTAACTCCAAAGGACATTCATTGGCTCAAAGTCAAAGGATGGAAACAATACTACATGCCCCAGCACCTCAGAAAAATGCAAGAGTAGCAATTCTGTTCTCAGACAGTCTCCAACCAAGAACGATCAAATGATGCAAAGAAGGCCCCTATATATTGGTCAGGGGAAAAATTCAAGAACAAGAGGTAACACTTAAAAATATCTATGCACCAAATATAGGAGCACACAACTATGTAAGACAAGTCTTAATGACCATGAAAAAGCTAATATCTAAGACCACAAACTTAACAGGAGACCTTTACACACCTTATCTCAAAAAGATAGATCAACCAGACAAAAAATTAATGAGGAAGTAGCAGAACTTAAGCAAAGCATGGAACAAATGGACCTGGTAGACATATACAGAGTGTTCCACACAACCACTGCTGAATATATATTTTCTTCAGCTGCACAAGGGTCATTTTCCAAAATAGACCACTACTAGTTCATAGGTCATGCTTAAGTATATGCAAGAAAATAGAAATTATCCAATACATATTATCTGACAACAGTGCAATGAAACTGGAAATAAATGACAAAAGAAACCAGAAAAACCCGCTAAATTCATGGAAACTAAACAACACCTACTCAGCAATCAATGGCTCACAGAAGATATTAAACAGGAAGTTCAACAATATGTACAATTCAATGAAAATTCAAGTACAACTTACCGGAATTTATGGAATGTGATGAAAGCAGTTCTTAGAGGGAAAATCATAGCTATGAACGCACACATTAGGAAAACAGAAAGGGAACGAATAAGCACCCTAATGTTGCGCCTCCGACAACTAGAAAAAGTAGAGCAAACAAAACCCAAAGCACAAAGAGGCGAAGAAATCATAAACATTAGAGCAGAAATTAATTGAACTGAGGTGAAGAAAACAGTTCAAAGAATCCACAAATCAAAAAGTTGGTCCTTTGAAAGATTAAATAAAGTTGATAAGCCTCTAGCCAGCCTCATCTAAAAGAGGCAAGAAAAAATTCAAGTACATGCAATAAGGAATGAAATCAGTGAAATAACCACAGATCCAGTAGAAATTCAGAAGACTATCAATAGTTACTTCGAGGATATTTACGCTCACAGAATAGAAGACACAGAACAAATGGACAGATTCCTTGAAAGGTACAAATTACCAAAACTGAACCAAGAAGACATAACAACTCTCAATAAGCCAATAACTGGGGCTGGGGAGATAGCCCTGTAGAATAAGTGCTTTCCTGGAAAGCACAAAGGAGAGACTGAGTTCAATCCCAGGTTCCACAAAAAAAAAAAAAAAAAAGAAGAAGAAGCCAGTAACAGCCAATGAAATATGAAACGTAATAAAAAACCTCCTGACAAAGCAAAGTCCAGGTCCTGATGGATTCACAGCTGATTTCTACAAGAAATTTATAGAAGATATGATCCCTACACCCCTCAAAATCTTCAGTGAAATTGAAAAGGAAGCAGTCTTCCCAAAGTCATTCCTGGAGGCAACTATTATACTGATTCAAAAACCAGGGATAGACACAACCAAAAAATAAGAACTTTAGGCCAATCTCCCTCATGAACATAGGCGAAAAAATACTCAATAAAATCCTGACAAATAGAATACAGCAAATCATCAAGAAGATCATACACTATGACCAGGTAGAATTCATCCCAGCGATGCAAGGATGGTTCAATATTTGAAAATCTATAAATATAATACACTATATTAATGGACTGAATTTGAAAAACCACATGATCGTCTCAATTCAAGCAGAGAAAGCTTTTGACAAAGTCCAACACTCATTCATATTCAAAGTCCTATAGAAAATTGGAATAGATGGACTCTACCTTAACTTGATAAAAGCCATCTATGACAACCCAAAAGCTAATATAATCCTAAATGGGGAAAAACTGAAATCTTTTACTCTTACATCAGGTACAAGACAAGGATGTCCTCTATCACCCCTCCTATTCAATATAGTCTTGGAATCATTAGCAACAGCGATGAGAAAAGAGGGAGGTGTAAAGGGAATAACAATAGGTAAAGAACAAGGTAAATTATCACTATTTGCAGATGACATATTTTACTTGGAAGACCCAAAAGATTCCACCAAGAAACTACTAGAACTGATATGGAAATTCAGTAGCATACCAGGATACAAAATCAATATTCAAAAGTCAATAGCATTCCTCTACACGATAACAAAGACACTGAAAGGGAAGCAATAGAAACAATACCTTTTACAATAGCACTGCAGAAAATGAAATACCTTGGAATTCATTTAACCAAAGAAGTCAAAGATCTTTTCACAGAAAATTACAACACCCTAAGAAAAGAGATTATAGAGGATTTCAGAAAATGGGCAGATAATCCATGCTCCTGTACTGGAAGAACCAACATTGTGAAGATGGCCATACTCCCAAAATTGCTGCGCAGATTTAATGCAATCCCTATCAAACTGCCACCAACTTACCTCCCAGACCTAGAGAAATCGTTCTTAAAATTCATTTGGAACCCCAAAAGACCTAGAATAGCAAAGGCAATCTTGGCCAATAAAGACAAAGCAGGAGGCATTACAATTCCTGACTTGAAATTATACTACAAAGCCACTATGATAAAATCAAAATGGTATTGGCAATGAAACAGACCTGAGGATCAATGAGCTAGATGAGAAGGTACAGAAGCATGTATGAACATACTCAGCCATCTGAATTTGATAAAGGGGCCAAACATACTCACTGGAAGAAAGATAGCCTCTTTAACGAATGGTGCTAAAATATCTTTCTACATGCCAAAAACTAAAATGACGCAGCTCTATCACCATGAACTAAGTTAAAGTCAAAATGGATTAAAAATCTAAACATTAAAATAGAAACACTCAATCTCCTGGAACACCAAGTAGGAGGAACTCTTGAAGACATAGGGGTAGGTAAAGAGTTCATGAACAAATATATATTCACACGGGAAACATTAGAAAGAATCAACAACTGGGATCAACTCTTCTTAAGGAGCTTCTGCACATCAAAAGAAATTGTCAACAGGGTGAAAAGACAACCCACAAATTTTGAAAAAATCATAACTAATAAGCAATCAGACAAACGTCTGCTCTCTAGAATATATAAAGAACTAAGATATAACAGGGCCCTCAAATTTAAAGACCCAATTCAGAAATGGGCATCTGAGATGAATACTCACTTCTCAGAGGACTAAATTAAAGAAGTAAATAAATATATGAAAAAATGCTCCACATCGCTAGTTATCCGTGAAATGCAAATAAAAACAACACAGAGATACCATCTCGCTCCTGAAAGAATGGCTATCATAAGGAAATCAACCAACAACAAATGTTGGAGAGGTTGTGGGGAAAAGGGAACACTTCTCCACTGCTGGTGGGAATCTAGTCTGGTACAACCATTGTGGAGCTCAGTGTGGAGACTCTTCAAAAAAGTAGGACTGGAAATCCCAGTCAAGCTGGCTATCCCCCTACTGGGAATTTCCCCAGAGGAACTGAAAACATATCCTATTGATATATGTGTACCTACATTTATAGCAGCACAATTTGTGATAGAAAAATCTTGGAAACAACCACGATGTCCATCAGATAAGGAATGGTTGAAAAAAGATGTGGTATTTCTATATAATGGAGTATTACTCAGCTATAAAGAATGACAAGCTTGAAGCATTTATATAGAAGTGGATGCCATTTGAACATATACTTGTAAGTGAAATAAACCAGACACACATGTGTAACTATCATATAGTCTCCCTAGTGTAAGAAGTTAAAAGAAGAAATACAAATAGAAATGTACAACAACTAAAAACAATTGAGTCAGATAGGGCAATGTGAATGGCATATGCTGCAGGGTACTAATCAACTTTTCTTCTGGATGGTTAACAACCTACATTCACAGATCAAAATTGAAGAAATAGAAAAGCCTCAAGGCCAGCCAACATTTTGGCCATAGCCTTTCAAGGTCAGCGAAGAATCAGAACATAGAAGAACCTGTACTGCAACATCATGAAACGCAGTTGAGCCCCAGATTGTCTGATCAAGGAGATTACGGAGCCACAGAGGAAAGAGATTGAAGTTCTATAGTGTGCCTGGGGAGAGTCACATGGAGAGAAGACTCTCTCTCTCACAGAGAGCAAACTGGTCAAGCATTGGCTGTGACTCATCCACATGGATGACACAGACAAAGGATCTACAGAATAAGGTACAGGACTACAAGATAAACCCTGAGGGGACTTCACTGGTCTCATCAGAAACAAAAGCTTCATGTTTTGGTATATGTCTTGCTCTATCTCGCTCTTAACCATCCATCAGAAAAGTACAAAAATGAGGTATACAATGTGGGGCTATAAAAATAAGTTGAGCTGTAAATGGCTACAGTCGACAACTTCTTCAGATAACTCACTATTGTTGTTTAATGCTGGACTGTGTTGGATTGTGTCATTGAGTACAGGCACCTACACTGGTTTCATGAATGCCCATGGAATGCCCATCTTTGACAGGTGTTGACAAAGGAGAGGGTATATCGACAAGAAGAATCAGGATGTGTGTGTATGGACAGTACAGTTGGGATAGACATGCCATGCTTCTACATAATTCTATGAGAGGCAAGATTTGTACTAATGGTGGTTGGACAGGATATTATGTTGCCTTCTAGTACTATGGACAGCCACTAGGAAAATAACAAGGTAGAAAGTATTAATTATTGAATCTTTGATATAATTCAGGTATAAAAATAAGATATGTAAACATCTACACTCTCTTAATTTACTGATAAGAGACATCTGCTATAATAATGTCTGTAAGTATAATATCATGTATGCACCTTATACGATACCAAAACATTATGAAAACAGTTTGCAATGCATTAATTTATCGAATCCGTCCTGTTAAGGTGTCTTAAAACTGTCTCATTGATATTTGTACTTCAATAAAATAAATAAATAAATAAATAAAATTTAAGAAAAAAGTTATATCCATTTAACTATGAAGGCTTTGAGTTTATTTTCCTTTATAGCTGAGTAATTCTCCATTGTATAAAACCACCACATCTTTTTCATCTATTCCTCAAGTGACAGGCATATGGTTTGTTTCCAAGATTTGGCTATCACAAATTGTGGTGCTGTAAACATGGGCACACATATACCACTCTGATATGATGTTTTCAGCTCTTTGGGGGAAAGTTCCAGAAGGAAAATAGCTGGACTGAATGGGATTTCCAATCTTAGTTTTTTAAGGAGTCTCCACACTCATTTCCATAATGGTTGCACCAGTCAACATTTCCACCAGCAATAGAGAAGTGCTACTTTTTACTCATAGCTTCTCTGGCATTTATTTTTGGTTAATTTGTTTATGATAGCCACTCTTTCTCAGGTGAAATGGTATCTCAGAGTTGATTTAATTTGCATTTCTCAGATGGCTAGAGTTGTACAGCCTTTTTTCATGTACTTAATCACCTCATATTTCTTCTTCTGAGAAGTATGTATTCATCTCAAATGCCCAATTTTAGATTGGTCTTTAAAATTTGGAACCCTAATTATTTTTAGTTCTTTGTATATTGTAGATAGAAAACCTTTGTCTGGGTGATTATTAGTTAAGATTTTTTCCAACTTTGCATATTGTCTTTTCACTTTGTTCATAATTTCTTTTCTTGTATGAAAGCTTCTCAATAAGTAGAGGTCTCAGTTATTAATTGTTTCAAGTATTTCCTCTGCAATTTAATTTTTGCTCATGAAATGCTTGCCTACCCCAATATCTTTAAGATTTCTATCCATTTTCTGTTCCAGGAGATTTAGAGATTCTGTTTTAATGTTTACATCTTTAATTCATTTTGAATTTAGTGATTGGTGATAGACCAAGGTTTGGTTTTAGTTTTCATCATGTACAGAGCCACTTTTTACAGCACCATTTGTTAAAAGAGGCTATTTTTCTTCCAGTGAAAATGTTTGGCCCTTTTATCAAAGGTAACATGGCTGAGTGTGTTTGTAGTTATGTCTGCATCTTCTAATCTATTCCATTGATCCTCAAGTCTATTTACTTGTAAATACCATGAAGATTTTATCATGGTAGCTTTGTAGTATGATTTTAAGTCAGGGATTTTAATGCCTCCTGCCTTGCCTTTGTTGCCTAGAAGTGCCATTGCTATTCTAGACCTTTTTTTATTCCAAATATTTAAATTTTAGGAATTGTTTCTCTAGATCTGTGAAGTATGTTGATGTATTTTGATAGGGATTGCAATAAATCTGTATAACCATGAGGGGAGTATGGCCATTTTCACAATGTTGGTTCTTCCTATCCAGGAGCAAGGCATATCTTTCCATTTTCTGAAATCCTCTTCGATCTCTTTTTTTCAGAGTACTATAATCTTCATTGCATAGATCTTTTACTTGTTTACTTAGATTTATTTCTAAATATTTCATTTTTGTGGTGCTGTTGTAGAGAGTATTATTTCTCTAATTTCTTTTTCAGTGTGTTTCTTATCTGTGTAGAGGAATGATACTGACTTTTGGGAATTGACTTTGTATCCTGCTATGCTACTAAATTTGTGTATTAATTCTTGCAGCTTCTTGTTGGAGTTTTTGGGTCTTGCAAGCAAAGTATCATGTCATCTGCATATAATTAATACCTTAAGTTCTTCTTTACCTATTCTTATTCCTTTGATTTCTCTCTCTTATCTAATGGCTCTAGCTAATGATTCCAGAACTATATTGAATAGCCGTGGTGATAGAGGACGTCCTTGTCTTGTACCTGATCTAAGAATGAAACATTTCATTTCAGCTTTTCTTCCATTTAGAATTATGTTAGCTGTTGGGTTGTCATAGATGGCTTTCATCAGATTGAGATAGAGGCCATCTATTCGAATTTTCTGTAGGGCTTTGAACATGAAGGATTGTTGGACTTTGTCAAAAGCCTTTTTTGCCTCAGTTGAGATGATCATGTGTTTATTAGATTTCAGACTATTAATACAGTGTATTACATTTATAGATTTGCATATATTGAACCATCCTTGCATCCCTGGGATGAATCCTACCTCATCATGATATCCAATCTTCTTAATGGTTTTCTGCATTCTATTTGCTAGGATTTTGTTGAGGATTTTTTTTTTTTTTTGGTGGAATCAGGGGTTGAACTTAGACCCTTATGCTTGCCAGAGAAGCATTTTCTCCACTGAGCCACCTCCCTGGCCCCAGAGGACTTTTGTGTCTATGTTCATGGGGGAGATTGGCCTGTAGTTCTCTTTTTTTATTCATTTTAATGAGAAAAAAGTTAAAATAGCAATGAAATAATTTCAAAACAGGTCGATAAGACCTGTAATAATGTAATAATTCATACATTGCATATTGTTGTCTTCATACTAGTTATTCATAGGACAAGATGTAGACATGATAGCTTGTCTAAACAATATTAGTACAAACATTTTTTCTCAATGAACTAAGAGAGTAGTTGTATATCTACCCTAACTATCTATAAAAAATATTCAGGGCTGGGTAGATGGCTCAGTGGAATAAGCATTTCGCTGGCAAGCACAAGGACCTGAGTTCAATCCTCGGTTCTAAACAAAAAAAACAAAACAAAACAAAACAAAACAAAAATCATATGTTTTTTACAACAAAATGGTATTTTATTTATAATTTTGCAAAGTTAGTAACATGTGACATAAAGTTTCCTAGTGACTAATAATTGACTTTTAACCAGACATGATGCTTGTCTCAGGTCTGAGGTAGCTTGTTTGCTTTAGGCCCTGAGGTCTAGTAATATACCTGTTATTTTGGTCTTCTAAATAGGTACTGCTTCTAATGTCATATTAATTATTGCTGTACTCTGTCTCAAGTAAATGTTTGCTATCCTAATTTATTTCACAAACACATAGGGGAAAAATGCATGCTCAGTGTGGAAAGGCCTTGAGAAAAACCTTACTGGGTATTTGGTTAAGTGTCACTTATAAAATCCTATGCAGACAAAAGCCAGAAAAACCTTTTCTAGAAGGTGAACTTTATTGTGCATAATGACTATATATATATATATATATATATATATACCATATATAATTGAGCATACAATGATATAATGATTGATTGTGGTTTTTCCATGATCTTGAATAATTTGTGTGTGTGTGTGTGTGTGTGTGTGTGTGTGTGTGTGTGTTCTGATAATATTCCACTGCATATCCAAGAGAAACTCATGTTGTAGTCTAAAACTGTCTGTGCTCCTGTTTTTATTCAAATACTCTGTCTATGGATTCTAACCTCTTGACCATCTCTGACTCTCAGCTACCTGTCCTCAACTCAGAAAGACTTTGAGACTCCTTGGTTCTTCTTCCAAGTACTTCACCTGGAGAATTCTCAGACTTGGTTACTCCTGGCCTCATATGCTTATTTCTTATCTTTCAGTTATCACTATTGTGTACTGAAATCATTGTTTCTTATATTTTCTCTAGTTACTCCATCTTGGCTACAAGTAAAATTCTCTGTTATTTCTTCTTCAAATTTCTGTGTTGTCTTTGGTTGAAGAATATTCAAAGACTGCAAGGCAAGTGACAAAAGTTAAAAAAAAGTAGTGACCACTTTATTCTTGGTAACTACTTAGCTTGATACCATTGTTTTCTTAGTATTATACAATAAAAAGTCAGAATTAAAAATTAATTAATAAATTAATTTTTACTTATAATATCCAAATTTGAGTTTTCTGCTTTCCCAAGGACCCTCATCATTTTAACTAAGTTCTCTTATAAATAAACATTAAGTTAAAACTTTAAAAAAGAAATTCATTCTGATAAAATACTATATGTGTATGTGTCTGTGTGTGTCTGTGTGTCTGTGAAACTTTGTAAGTGCAAAGAAGTCTACAACAAAAGAAATGAAGGAAAAAGGGAGACAATGAGAAACGTTGAAATGCTATATAGGCAGAAATAACTTTAGCTTTATGCTAACAGAATCTAAAGAGATTTTTAACAAAAAAAAAAAAAAAAAAAAAAAAGAAAAGGAATCAAACCATGGTCAGACTTCACGAGATGGCCATATGAGTGAGAGATCCTAAATGCCTCGCCAAAATGAGGTTTATTGTATCTCTATATTTTTTAGATACAGATACTCTTATCTCTAGAACCATAGTTTGATTTGGAGACTCCTTTGTAGCACCAGTTTTGGATACTCCCATATCTGCACATACATAATGCTATAAAATGTAGATCATTTGGGGCCACACTTAGGAAATGTCTGAGTATTCTTCATCCTCTGCAGAACTTCTCTCACTTAACCTTCTATTCCAATCTTTTGTTGTACTTCTTTTGAACTAGGCCTAGACCAGTAAGAACTTATTTTTGACAGAATTAACATTTGCCCTGTACACTAAATGGTTTCTGTATCCAACAATTCAATAAACAGGCATAAAATACAAAAGTTGATTTATAGTATCAATACATTTTGCTATCTCCAGAGAACATCTGACCAGAAAATCATTATCTAATTAAATTAAAGGGTGAAAGTACAAACAACTGCCTAATTTATATTACAATAAACCTGGCAATGAAGACAGTAGTGGCAGTCCATTAAACATCTCACCACAAAAGAAAAAGTCTTTAGATCCTTGATTGGTCTGATTAAATAGCCAAAAAGCCTGGGGTATATTGTGAACTTATTTTTTATACTTTACTATTTAAAAAATATATATGGCTCAAACTACCCATCAAAATGTGAAGACTTAAATTTCCATATGAAAGATCTTTTGTAAAATAGTTTCATCACTCATCACAGTAGAGTTTTTCCCCAGATATGGAAATTCTGAAAGCCATATTTTCAAAATGTTAATTTAGAAACTTAAAATCTAAACCTTTAACTATGTACATCAATTTATATGCATTACAGTTTCTAAGCACAAAGTGTATTTACAAGAATGCTTTGTTCACAAGTTAATACATCATAAGATCTTACAAAGACACAATATACTCCGCTGATAAAAATTATAAACACAATTTTCATAAGAAAACCGATAAAAATCTAATCATCTATTCACAATGGAGAAGCAAAATATAAAGTGAACTAATGCATCTAAAGGATGGATTTAGAATTATAATTAATTTAAAGCTTAACACCCAAAATAAGTCAATTCACAAAGGATTTTTTTTTTACTTTGCTGCTATATTCTAATAAAGCAAACCAATACAAAGCCAAGGAAACTAGAATACTATGATGGACATACTACATATTTATATTAGTATGCACTAGCACGAGTTAAGAAAAGTTTTCAAATATATAACAAGATGATTAATATCTTACTTTCTGAAAGCTGTCAAAGAAATTTTTCTGTCGTATTTAACTCTCAAAAATTTCTAGAGACATCAATAGAGAAGTTTTCCTTTTTTTAATTAAGCAAAGCACAAAGCTCAGGATCATTTATAGTATATCATGTATGGCCCATAATAAACAATGAGAGAATGCAATGAATTTACCTGATGTGTTAAAAGAATCTGGAAAAAATAATTTATACTATGTGTTGTTACCATTAGGTACATAAGACACCTATATTTTTAGAAGGGATATTTTTGTCAAGTATTCATGAATAGAACTGTATTTTGAAAGTCAAAAAATAACTAGCAATCAGTTTTAATTATTTCACTTTGTTTTGTTTGTTTGCAAATCTGGTGATTAAATCATGGCTTTGTATATGCCAAGCAAGTGCTCTGCTAGAACAATCAGTTTTGTATAACAAATTTATCATCTCTGCTTTGTTTTTTAGTAATTTTAAAAGTGTATAGGACAATAGAATGGATAATTTTTCAGTATTTGAGTAAGGATTTGCCTGGCACTAGTTTTTTAATATCTTAGAAAAAAAATTACAAGTTAGGCATGGTGGTGCACTCTTAAAATCCCAGGATTCTGAAAGACTGAGGAAAGATAATCTCAAGTTCAAAAACAGCCTGGGAAATTTAGAGACAGCAAGACCTTTTTCAAAATCTTGGAAAGGGGGAGAATTTTGGATATAGCTCAAAACAAAGGCCCTGGATTCAAGCAGGAGAGCAAGCAAAAGAGAGAGAGAGAGATGAGACAGAGACACAAAGAGGTTACTGATTCCAGCTATCTTCTCCAGGATCATAAACTATCATAAATCACCAGGAGAGATACATAATCTGGTGCCTGGCACAAAAGAAACACTTGATAAACATGTTCTTCTCCCCCTTTCCTCTCATACCTATGTTTTCTCTGTTACATGTCACATAGTGGTTTTTCTGGGGTACCTCAGGAGCTGCAGCCATTGATGGAGTTGTAGGGACACGTAGAGGAAAATATCAATAGGTGTTATGTAGGACATGGCCAGAGTGGCTGATGGTTGTAGAATTACTACAAGCTACTGTGTGTTATGTATTTGAGGAAGCCAGACATGGAACTGTAATGTGTCCCAGTTTTAATCTCCTAGCCCCTGGACCTTTTCCTTAACCCCAAAACAAAGGCTAAGACCCCAACTTGCCTAGATAACACCAACCAGTGAAATATCATTTTTAGGAAGGAGTTCACTTCTATAAGTATGAGTATAGTAGTACCTGACCACTGGGAATTTCCATCAAGTTTCCCTTCCTTGTCAGTTGCTTGGCAACTGCTCCTTACACTCACAACCCCATAAGTTCTTGCTGTCATTATTTTCACTTCCAACTTGTCTTTGGGTGCAAGACCCGAGCTCCTCATTCGTTGCTGGGGTTTTCACCTCTGAGCCAACTTTGCCTCATCTCCATAATCTTCATCAGAGTAAAGGTGAGGAACTAGAAGGAGAAGGAGGTTGAAGACCTCTGGCCCTTGAAAGACTGCCTTGCTGCCACACAGGATGAGCTAAGAGGACATCATGAGACTCAACTTCTGGGTGAGCAGCTCTGTTTTTGTATCTGCCTTGCATACTGGCAACCAGACAAGGGCAGAATATAAAAGCAGAGATGGTCTCTTCACATAAGTGAAATTCTGTGCTCAGCTTTCTCTTACCAGGGTGATCTCAAGCCTTCCTACAGTCTCAACTACCATTGTACAATGATGTCTAGAAATTATTTTCAGATCTTTCATCTCTGCTACCTACACAACCTAATTGGTCACAGAGTCCTGCACAATTCCTCATATCTCTTCCAGCAGGACAGGCTCAGTGCCACTGCCTCCTGCCTCATCTCCTGCCCCCAGGTAACTAGTTCCTTTTTCTCCTCCAAACCAGAGCCACAGAGCTGTTTCCTAAATTATATTGTGTTTTTCACTATGTAAATACTTCTAAGTCTCCACTTCATCAACCACAAGATGAGAGAATAAAAGAAGTTTCACTATCTTCATAGTGTCCACATTTATTCCTCATTTCCCTTTATAATCCAGCTTTTTTTGTATCTACCAATTTCCAAGTTTTCCCATGATCTTCCATAAGTGCAGGCATAATGTCCAATTTGAATGATCTTACATTCTTGAAAAATATTACACTCAGCTGAAGATTCACATTCTTGGTAAGACCCCATATGACACTGCTGATCAGTATTGATAATTGGCTCTGTGCATCCCAAAGACTCTTGGCTATTGATTAACATAAATGGTCACATTAGTCCCACTTGCTAGTGTAGATCCTAAGAGGAATGAATCTGACTTGTTTTTATATGTCTGGGACCTACACAGTGCCTCGTCCATGGTAAGTTAGAAGATTTATCCTTATAGGTTTTTTTAAAGGTGGCAAAAAGGGACATAGAAAAAGGGAAACAGAAGAAATGCATGTGAAAAGAAAGAAAGGGGCAGCTATGGCATGTTTGTTTGAAGTACAGCTTTTGTAGGAGAACAACAGGAAGTCACATAAACTTCAAAGCTGAAAAGTCCACCTGCCCATGAAAGATGGTGTTTGGCAAGGAAGATAGTACGAAATGTGATAGTTCCAAAGTAGAAACATTCTTCTCAGACCCACACAACATAGAGTCCAGAAATAAGGAATGGGAGAAGCATCTGCTTGACTATCAGCAATAAATATTGCTTCAATCACTTTCTAAAGCAAAACAAGAAATTCCTTCACCTCCACATGTACCCTACACTTCGCATACCTTACAGAACAGATGTAAAACCCAGATGTGTTTTATGCACAAGACCCTTGCCCAGAAGTGCTACCTCCACCATCGGGGCAGATCCTGGGTCTCCAAGATCGGTGAACTTTGTACCCAAGTAGCTTAGATGAATCCTTCTCTTTCCCTGCCTCAAATGCTTTGAAATGCATATAATGTACTTTGATATAGGTATTTCCGTTGTGATACTATGTTACTCCCAAATAAAGGTAATCATTCTTTAAAGAACCCTTCTCTATGTTATTCAGTTGACAATAGTATATACTAAAGTTGCTTCAGATAGTTCATTTGACCAGTGTAGCCTGTAGTGCGAGGAGACCTGGTAAGCTACAGGCAGACATGGGGTAATGTAGACTTGGATCAGAGGGTTAGTGATAAGAAAAAAGGTCAAAAGGAAGGATGCTAAACATAAGGAGCTGAAAATTTGTTAATGACTACTCATGACTGGAAGGAAAGCAAGTAAAAAGTCAAATGCCTGTAGGCCATTGGCTGTAAGGAGAGTAGAGATTAAAGAAGATGCCAGATCCAGAAGCGACCCAGAGCACAGGCCCACCGTGGAATCCTTCAGCAAAACTCCCTGTAAAGAGGCTAGAGGCAAGACTCACCCAGCTGATTCAGGAGCAGAACATCTGGCCAGAGTGACACAAAGGGTTCACCTGCAAGGCTGTAGCAAGAAGTGGAGCACAGCAGCCAGACCCAAGCCACACCCACCTGGAGGAATCTGAACTTCGTAGATCCACACCTGGGTAATAACTCTATGTAAGCTCTACACCAAAAGTCAAAAGTCAGTGGTAAACAGAATGACAATGAGAAGGAACAAAAAGCAGTCTCAGGCCCTGAGTCCACCCAGTACAAATACAGATGACACCAGCATAGAGGAAATTGGAAATCACACACCTGAAATCTCTGAAATAATAGCGTAGGAAGTAAAGAAACAACTGCAGAAAGGTATGATGAAATCAGGTCAGAAATAATTTCTGAAGTAAAAACTGTAGCAATAACTATAATCAAAGAAGTACTGAGTGCTTCTAAAGAATACACTGATTAAAAAAAAAGTAGAGCAGAATATAGAAATGATGGAATCCCTGAATAAGCAATATAGGAAAGAAATAGAATGTGTTAAATACATTCAAAGTGATATACAAGAAATTAAAACCTCAGTCACAAGCTGGCAAATCCATTTGAGTGAAAGTGAAAATAGACTCTCTGACCTTAAAGACACCATTGTAGCTAGTGAAAAAGTAAGCAAAGATCTCTTAAAAACAACTAGGATGCAGGAAAAAATAATTCAACACCTGCAAGATGATGAACAATGTGAGACTAATAGACATCAATGAGAAGGAAGGAGTCAATACAAATGACATATAAAGAATATGGGTGGAAGTAATAGCAGAAAACTTTCCAAATATAGGGCAACAATCTGACATTCAGTAACAGAAGCATATAGAACTCCAAATAACATCAACCCAATTAAAACCACTCCCAGATCTATAATAATCAAGATCCCAGAAATTCAGCACAGGAACACTATATGAAAAGCCGCTAAAGAAAAGAAACAGATCACATTTAAAGGAAAATCCATCAGAATAATGACAGATTTCTCTTCACAAACCATCAAGTCAAGAAGAGCATGAAGCAAAGTACTTCAAGTCTTGTAAGAAAACAAAATCCAATCCAGACTGATATACCCTGCAAAACTCTCTTTCAAGTATAATGGAGAAGTAAAATACTTCCATGACAAAGAGCAACTAAAGAATTACATGATGACAAAGCCAAGCCTACACAGACTACTAAATGATGTTCGAGAGAGGGAGCAAAATGATCACAACCCCATGAATGAGAATGCAAAGAACCCACCAAAAAGGGCAAACAATGAAACCCAGGAGAATAAAAGGTATACAACAGTAGTCTTTCAGTTATTCTTTGGTGTACAGCAGCAAAATATTTTCATCAGCACACTCTACAAATGGACTTCTCCTACACCCTATGGGTCATGATTCCATATGGGTCTACAGGGTGGATTTCAAGGAAATAGCTGTAGCTCAGTCCCACAAGTGACACCTGGCCACCAGTAAGTGTCATGGTCATTATCCACGTCCACAACACACTAGAATTTTGTGCAATATCCTATCCCCAAACTGTCAGAAGTGAAGGTCATTTATTTGTCATTCCAGTATTTATCTTATGTTTTATTCTTAGTGCTTCTTTACTATCATGAAAACTTTTTCTTAGTTCAATTGTTTTGAAACATTTAATTTGTAATTAATTAGTATTTAATTTTCTGAATATTGCATAATCTTAATTTTTGTTTTAAGATGTATATTATATCTTTGAATTATAATTTAATAAAAAGACACCATATAGTATCTTCTCCTAGTATTAGAAACTTTAAAGAGTGTATTTCCATTTTCTGTTGACTTTATATTACTTCTTCTCTGTCCTTTATGCACACATATACACACATATATGAAAAAAATACATGTATAACCCAACATAAGATTGGTACCATTTCATAGAAATCTTCAATGACCTTTGAAATAAGGGTTCATCTAATATATTTTATATAGTACTACATAACTATCACTTTGAGAGCTCTTTATTGTTCATCCAGGAGCATACTGCAACTTCTCTTGCCTTTTGAATTATGCTCTTTGTTATTTCCTATATGCTACATCTGGATGTATTAAAATATTTCACGTTTGTATAACTAGAAAATATTTTACTTTTAGTTTTCAAAGGTATGTTTGCTAAATATAAAATTCAAAGAGGATAGATTATTTTTTTCTTTCCATCCTTTAGTTAGTCTAGTTTCTTACACACGTGGCCCTTTTTTTTCTTTCTAATGTGGAATAAGATGCTATTTAATTTTGTCTTCTGTAGCTATTATTTTTATGTATATGCTTTAATCATTTTTTTCTTTACAATAAGTTTTGCACAATTCCATGTTTGTGTATCTTGGTATGATTTTTATTTAAATTTCTTGTGCAAAAGGTTCATTTTTCTTGGAAATTGGTATAAGTTGAACTAAATTCATAATTTTTCAATCTTTATGTATTGCCTACTCCTTTCTACTTTGAGAATTTTAATTATATGAATATAAAAAAGAAAGAAAGGAGCAGTTAATGCTAATAATTTTTGTTTTTACTCTGATATTTTTCCTCTCTTGAATTTCTTATAATTTCTTAGTTATTGTTTTTTTTAAAAAACAAAACTTATACATTTATATCTGGTAATCTGAAAAACTAATTTTCACATAGCATCATATACAGTAACCATTGTTAGATTCCTATTACTTTGTTTAGTGAAATCTTGTATCACGTATAATGCTGTTTTCTTCTATCACTATTTTGTATTATTTAAAAATAATATTAAAAAGTACAAACAAAAAAATTTTAAAAAGGAAGATGCAAGCAACTGACTTAAAAGGAGAAATGCAGTCAGCATGTTACAGCACCAATAGTTAAAATGGCAATAATATTTTGTTACATATTACATAATTAATAATTACATCTATCATTATTTTTACATCTATTATTATTAATAGTAATTTTTCTAGCCATTATTGCTAGTATAGTTCCTATAGAAAAATACAAAGTCCTACTTTCTTCTCGTTGCTAAAATAAAATACTCAATACACTAAGTTAAAAAAAAGAGAGAGATTATTGTAACTAGCAGTTTATAGAGATTTCTCTTCACAGTCAGCTGGCTCCGAGGCAGGGGTCTGGCTGAGGGGCATCATGAAGAAGAAATATCTGATGGCAGGGCAGGGAGAAGGCAGGGAGGCAGCAAGCATCCCTTTCTGTCCCTTATATTCCATCCGAGCTACCTGCCCTAGAGTGCATAGCATTCACAACCAGTGTGGGCCCTCCAATTATCCACTCCCAGTACTATGCCAAACCAATCAGATTAATTAATCAGACATCCTTGGTCCCAGCACCACACACTTGATCCCAGCATCGCAGGCTAAGCCACCTACTTAAAGTTCCACCTATGGCTTGAGTCTTTACACATCTAGACACAAGCCACAACAACTTGCTAAATAACCTTAAATTAGGTAACACAGCATTAAAAGGATACAATACAGAGATATGCTCACTAGATTTGCCCCTGGGGACACTGGTGGATTTAAGAGGACAGCAGGAGTGGAAGCCATTCTACAAGGAACTTACAACATCGGCAGAGGTAAGAACTGTGGTCAACAGCTAATCTGAAGAAGTGTGGATGAGAAAGCAATGGTTGGGATGGAACATATTAGGATAGAATGACTAAAGGGATCATGATCAATGTAAAGTTTGGAGCATTTTAGAAAAAGTGAGTCAAAAAAGAACCATCCATTGTACATAGCAGGAAAATTTGGCTGCAGTGCTTTAATATTTCCTTAACAAAATGGTCACAATAAGATTACAGCAGGATCTCAAATCTAAGAAAAATATGATAAATCTATACTGATGTGACATAGGTCATATGCTAGTCACTTGTAGCACTGGCTACCTATTTCTGAGTCACTGGTCAGGGGACAAAGCAAGAATATTGCAAAAAATATGCACTACCTTATTAAAGATAAAAAATTTGGTGGGTCTCTCTCCTTTCAAGGTAATGTTTTCCTTCATATTTCCAATTTAATATGTCAACATATTTTGCAAAATTTAAGGGGTGAAGCTCTGTAGCACAATGTTTGCTTAGGATATACACAACTCTAAGTTCAATTCCTAACACTGCAAAACATAAATAAATAAATAAAGTTTCATATGAAGTTATATGATAACATAAAATTTTTAGAATGCAGCGTCAAATTAACTATATTAACTACAACATCATTTCAAATTTTGATCACAAAGAAGTCCAGGAGACTAAGAACATATCTGATATTCAGCATCTATGAATTTCTTTTGCAAAATCATTCACATTTTCAAATGCAGCAGAAGTCAGAACAAAATTAGAACAAAGGTAACAACCCCAAGTGAGTGCAGCTTACTGATAGCCCTCACCATTTCATAAATAGAGGGTACTTGAAACCTGCCCTTCAGTTCATAATAATAGCCTGCCACAGGCTTTTAAAGCAAGCAGGAAGGAATGAGGGAAAGAACTTGTGATCTGAGGAGGAGATACTGTATATTTGGAAAATTCCATTTAAATAAGCCAGTTGTAACAAATCCCCTTCCCAGATCACCATTCTAAGAGATTGAAAAGCAGTAATTAGAATGGGTGGGCTGAGAAAGCCAACTAAATGCAGATTGACAGACAGGCCTACCAGAAGAGGCATCCCCTGAACTGCATTATTCCAACAATAATTTCTTTATTTATGTAGCAGAGTGGGTATATTGTGTTCAGCAGAGCCTCTCAGTAAGTAGAAACATGCTGCTAAAAGAATAGCCCACCACCACAAAGAACTTCTAATTTACAGATACAAAAACCAGTGTGACAATTATTTCTGTAATCCCCACAGAAAACAGTGCAATAGCTTTCTCCATGAGCCTTGCAAATCAGAACCATAGCAACTTAACATGTGCAGTCCCATATGGGTTCACTGCTTCTTAAAATGAGGCCAGGAACTCAAGCTCAGGAATCTATCACAAGTAGAGAAAAAATGGACATGGAATAGCTTTGTAACAAAGTAAGATTTCCAAAATTCTAACATCAGGTATCAGGTAACGATCTCGAATATCCCTGCATCTTATTATATCATTCATATTGGTATTCCTCAAATTTGGGGGCCTGAGTTTTATCTCCAAGGCAATCACCGAGACTCACTAATTGAGAAGAGTCAGTGCTAGGGTGCATATGGGAGTTTTATTTGAGCTTTTCTCTCACTCTGAACTGATTATTCTCAAAAGAAAAGTATTTTTGGTATGGATGGCTGGCACCAGCTGTGGAAAATCACTACTTCTGATAGTCTGCTGCCAATCTGTAACAAAACTGTACACAAATCAAAAAGTACCACCCGAAGGTAAAGGTCTTCATGTGGGCCCTGTAGTTCACTGTGTGCCCTTCATGGGTCTTGGTTTTCTCATATGTCACATGAACAAAGTGAGCTCATTTGGTTCACAGTGGGATTTTCCATTTAATGCCCATTATCTTGAATGAATTACTTGACTTTTCTATGCTTCAGTTTCCTCATCCGCAAAATGGGGAAATAATCGCATGTATATCCCACAATGACTGAATATTGCAACATACATAAAGTGGAATGTGTCCAGCAGCAGCTGTCCAACAAGTACTCTCTATAGTGATTGTCTTAATAAGCTTTTGGCACTGTGATAAAACATTGAGATAATCAGCTTATAGAAGGAAAGGTTTATTTGGCTCATGGTTTCAGAGTTTTCAGTACATGGTCACTTGGCTTTACTGTTTGGGGCCTGTGACAAGGCACACACTATGGCAGGAGTGTTTGGTGGAGCAACACTGTTCTTCTTACAGCAGCTGAGAGGAGAAGAGAGTGAGGAGGAGACAGGGCTCTAATAACCCACCAAGGTAAAGGCTCTCCTCCCCACCATGAGCTCCATCAGCTGCAGACCAAGCCTTCAACACATGTGCTTTCAAAACATGTTTAATGCAGAAGCCATAACAATGATCAAGAAGAGACATCTACAGTACCTTCCAGAGCTCAGAACCTGTGACTATAAAAACTGATTGCCATATATGCAGTTTGCTTCTGCTTAAGAATTAATCAGTAGAGCTGAAAAGGAAATAATTCTGATGAAATACTGCTTTCCAAATCATTGGTCTCATCATACTAGAAAGACTAAACAAATATTTTTACTTTTTTTTTTCTTTTTATTTTATTAAAATACAAATGTCAATCAGACAGTTTCAAGACATCTTAACCATACACATTCGATGAATTAATACATTGCAAACTGTTTTCATAACGTTTTTGTATTGTGTCTGATCACTATTTTACCTTTCAGATGAAGTTAAATGCTGCTTCCATTGGGGGAAACTGAGTAGCCTGTGACATATTTAGGATTTGTCTTTCTGCTTTATCACTTTATCCTTCGTCATTTCTGTCTGTTTCTGATTCTCAATGGTCTCCTTCTTGAGTGTCCATAACTGTAAAACTTAAAAGCAATGTAATAGGTATGAAATGCATAGGTTCTGTGAGTAATTATTAAGTAAGACCCATTAAGAGTGTTTACAGAGGGGCTGGGGAGATGGCTCAGAGGAATAAGTGCTTCCCTGACAAGCACAAGGGCCTGAGTTCAATCTCCGGTTCTGCAAAAAAAAAAAAAAAAAAAAAGAGTGTTTACAGAAGAAAAACAATAAAGAATCTAATAGGTACGATGTTCTGAATTGCTGCAGTACTGCTCTGGTTTTTGTTGGTGCTGGTGTTTTTGGTTTGGTTTGGTTTGCTTTGGTTTGGTTTGGTTTGGTTTGGTTTTTGCCCACTTCTCCTCAGCCCCTTTTTTCTTTCCAATCTTACTAAGTCACTTAAGTTGACCATCCTGGGCTAAAATATATGAACCTCCTGCCTCAGCCTCCAACAGTCTAGAATGACAGTTATGGATCACAATATCCAGCTAGGGTCCCAACACCTTAAATAAGATTTTCTACATTTTAAATTAGATCACATTCCTCCATTGAATATGTACCTATTAAAAATGTTAAGCTTCATTCTTGATACCATGTAGATAAGAAATACAAAGTCCTTTCCACCACTGAGCTTATAATTTAGTAGGAAGACAGTAATATAAAACAACATCTATAGTATACTATGATAGGAAAAGTATCAGGAGCATATTTCACAGTGGAAGTTTTAAGAAATAAGAAAGACAGATTTTCTCAGCCTAGGAAACATGAGAGAGCATTCCAGGAAGAAGGAATTGCCCCAAAGCAGGAGCATGAAAGCACATCTCATTCAACATGCTGCTAAAATATTGAAAGTGCTAAAGAGTAAAGTATGGTTGAGAAGTCAAAGCTAAGATGAAATATTGGAGTGGTTAAAACAGACCAATTGGGCTGGGGAGATAGCTCAGTGGAAAAAGCGCTTCCCCAGCAAGCGCAAGGGCCTGAGTTCAATCCCCAGTTCCACAAAAAAAAAAGAATCAGTAGCTCTTTGGGGGACCACGCACTCTGGACACCCCTCCTGTCCCTCGCTCGGACAGGAGCTTTCTTTCCCTCAATAAATCTATTCTGCTCATAAAAAATAAAAATAAAAATAAATAAAACAGACCAATCATGCCTGGGTGCAGAATTTAGATTTTACCCTACAGGTGATACACAGAGAGGTATGAGAAGGAGACAAATACAAACTAACTGGTTTCAAGATTACTACAGCCAACTTTGCATATAACTGAGCCTGGATGGGAGGAGATACATAGAACCACAGGCTGGAGATGACAAGTGCTTAAAATGAAGCAGTGATTGTAATGAACATAAGAGAAGGAAAGTGTAAGTACATATTTAAGGGGTTGAATATACAGAGTCTAAGAATTCATTGGGTATAGCTATGAGGAAACAAAAATTAAGCAGAATGCCAAAGTTTCTCTGTTGAGTAAAACAAAAATAATAATCAGGTCAGGGGATACGAAATTCATAAGATTTTGAGGTATAGAGTGCAGAAGGAGGATTTAAAGCATGAGCATTTGCCCAACTAACATGTAAATCTGAAAACAGAAGAGACCAACAAGAGGAAGCAGAAGTCCTAAGGAGAGGCTCAAAGGCATGAAGACCAGAAAGCAGAAAAAATGCTTGCCAGTACCAGATCCTGCTGCCAACATGAAAAAGTGCATGCATATCCCCATACAAATGTGCGCACACGCGCACACACACACCTACTGGATCTAATTACTAAGAGGTGAGTTTGAGGGCAGTGGGAAGGCATGGAGACCTGGGTGTTACAGTTTGGATCTGGAATGTCCCCCAAAGGTCATGTCTTAAAGGTTCAGACCCCAATCCCACTGCCCTGTTTGGAGGTTATGGAAGCTTTGCTAGGCTAAGTTCCTAGGTATATGATATGATAGAGAAGATGCTAGAAAGCTCCTTTCCTTCTGCAAAGAATTTTCCACAAATTGACTAAAGCCTAGAAGTATGAGAGAAGATAAAGTTATCATATGTTAGAAATAAATTGCAAATGTAAATTGCCTTAGGAAAAGTAAAAGATCAGTGAACATGTAAATTGAAAGTTGCCCCTAGCTGACCTTTTTCTAAGAAGATGCACCAGGGTAAATTGCCAGATAACATCTCAGTGAACACCTAGGAAGAGGCTAGGATGAAGGGTCTGAAAATGCTGAAGACAAATGTTACCTGGTAAATATTCTTATTTAGATTATCCCCATCTTCCCCAATTTTAGAAGTTACCATGTCACAAGCACAAGAAGACAGATCCCCAGTCACTGTGAGAACAGTTATTTTTTCTAGTTGCAGTTAAGAGACTGCCTTCTTATTAATTTCACATTTTCTAAACTCCAGAGAGCTTTAAATAAAAAGTCTGCCCTTATTCTCCAACCCACATATGCATTTTCAGCTTCTACCTAACAATCTTGACACATTTTATGTGGCTTTAAGATTTTTATCTCTCTTTTAGCATTAGTTAATTTTTTTTAATTGCCAAGGAAAATTAAAAACAATGTTAGGGGTATAGTGATATGGAACTACTAAGCTTGAACATACACACTGACTTTCAGATATTTTTGAAATTTGTCATAAAGTCTTAACTTTTTTTAAATAGTCTACTACTTTTATGAGCCTTCTTAAAAAAAACCACTCATCACAACCATTTAGAAAGAAATATGACATTAAAAGGAGGTAAATTTTTTAGATATTGTACTGTGATTTAGTTGTGGTCTCCCACTAAGTCTGAATCTGTCTTCCTACCGATGTGAAGTAGTCGCGATTTATTTGAGCCCAGTGGTAAAGGTCTACTAAAACAATAACTTGAAAATAGTCTTCATAGATAACATGTGGCTCATCACAAAGATCAGGGCAGTAATTCTACAGAAGGCTGTGGGTCTGTCTATGACTCAAAGAGATGAGCAATCTAAAGGACTAAAGACATCTGACTTTTAAGCACAGACACCCACTCTCAGAGGGTCTCAAGAAGAAGAAAGTCTTGGAAATAACCAGCTGGAAGAAGGGAATGTCATAGCCTGTGCCTCATCTGGCCCATGAGCTGTCATCACAGACCAACCTGGAATTTGAAAAGGGAAATGCAGCAATAGGATAATGAAAAAAAGGCAATTTCGATTCTTTAAAATTATGTGCAACAAGAGTAGATACATAACATTGCTTGCCGTTAGGCATATTTAGGCAATATGAGGATCAAATGAAACTACAAAATCATATTAAACCTAAAATGGAGCTTCACTTTGTTGACCAAATTGTCTCACTGCACTTTCTGGAGTCAAAACTGTTTTTAGGTACTTGAATCCAGCCCCAGCTGTGACTTCCTTTTTTTTTTTTAATTTTTATTTTATTGAAGTACAAATATTAATGAGACAGTTTTAAGATACCTTGACAGGATGGATTTGATAAATTAATACATTACAAACTGTTTTCATAATGTTTTGGTATCATAGAAGGTGCATACATGATATTATACTTACAGATATTATTATAGCATATGTCTCTTATCAGTAAATTAAGAGAGTATAGCTGTTTGCGTATCTTATTTTTTATACCTGAATTACATCAAAGATTCAATAATTAATACTTTCTACCTTGTTATTTTCCTAGTGGCTGTCCATAGTACTAGAAGCCGACATAATATCCTGTCCAACCAACATTAGTGCAAATCTTGCCTCTCATAGAATTATGTAGAAGCACGACATTATCTATCCCAACTGTACTGTCCATGCACACACACACACTTTCTATACCCTTCCTTTGTCTACACCTGTCAAAGATGACAGGTCCTCCTGTCTCCTGTTGTGTCCTATTTCATCACCAACATCCTCAGGGCAAATTCCATCCTCACTACTTCTCAGCACAAGGCCATTTCTCTACTGACTGCCTCACTACTCTCCTGAAATGGTCCATTGGAACAACCAGTTACCAGTTCACTAAGTCCTACTGTTGGCCTCTTCACCCTTTCTGATGCTTTGCAGTATTTAATATTACTTATCATATATTCCATTGTCATCCAGGATCCCATTAGCGCCTTCTGTTGGTTCCTGTGTTACATATCCGGGCCCCTTTTTCCATTTATATTGCCTTCATGATCTTAGCTACTATCTTCAGCAGATTTGCTTAAAGCCTTCACCTCTAGCCTCTCCCAAAATCTAGACACATAGAATGTCTACGTGACTGACTTGATTGGATTGACAGACTCTGCTGGATGTGATTGCCCATGTGAACCCTGTACCCATTTGCAGGTTAACCCACTGATGCTCATAGCTGAGTGTACTGCGATGAGGTGGAGCCCCATTGGAGGTGGGCCATTGCAGATGCGCCCTGGAAGAGTACATCTTCCACTAGTGCTCTTTCCAACTTGCACTATTCCTAGCCACGATAAAGGGATGCCCTTCCTCCTTGGTTTTTCCAGCTTGAAGCCAGTCAACCATGGCCTGAAACTACAAGGCAAATTGAATCTCTCTTCCCCTAAGTGGTAGGTGCTGGGTATCCTGGTCCAGCAATGAAAAAGCTGATCAGTGCATGCATCCCTCTTCAAATTTCATAGTTTCTCCTCATGCACAATGACGAGAACTTATTTTAACTCCCTCCTGCCCTACTCTACTTCAATGGCTGTTTCTTCTTTTATTCTTATCTTCACTAAAAGTACTACTCTTAATGTAAAAATCTGGAATATTCTGTGCCTGTCCTTTTTTCACTTCTGCCACAACAGTGAGTCATCAAAACTCATGAAGTCGGGGCCAGGGAGATGGCTCAGTGGAATAAGCACTTCCCTGGCAAGCACAAGGGCCTGAGTTCAATCCCTGGTTCAAAAAAAAAAAAAAACTCATGAAGTCTATAACACAAAAATGCTTCGTTGATCTAGTTCTCCCATAGCCATCACCCCTGCCTTAGTCTAGGCACTCATTATCTATCAAATGGATTAATGAATTAGCTTTTCACTCGTCCTTCAACCAGTAGTTGCTCTCATTCATGATAAAAATTCACGTTTGTGATCCTAAAAGTAAGTGCTGCTCTTGCCGGCATGAGGATCTACATTCCTCTATTTTGACTGCCTCCAATGTAATTCCAGCTCCAAAACAGGCATTCCAGATCTTCGGAGTCAGGCCATAATCTACTCCAATGTGAATGATGCTGCTTACAAAGAATTGACATCTGGTCACACTTAACTTCTCATTTACTCACCCACTGTAAATTAATCCCTCACTTAAAGACCAAACCTTCACCTATGCAGCATGTTTGTTGTATCAAGTGTCTAATTCCTTACCTTGCAGAAGCCTCTGGTCCCTACATAAGGCTCTTCTCCATCTATTTCCAAACCACTAACTCCCTCTTGACCAAATTCTCATCTCTAGACCTCTTCAGTTATATCCGCAACATGTCATTATCTCTCTTCTCTTTCTGCTTTTCTAAGTGGTTGTATAAAAATTCAACTCTGGCTATGTGAATTCTTCACTCTATTCCCTGGAGGGAATCACCTTTATCAGTTCTTCACTCAGAAATAGGTCTATCAAATTTTATGAAAATAGCTTATAATAGCAGTAGATGTCATTGTGCTCCATGAGAAATTAATGAAAAGGATGACAGAACACTCTCTGATGCTGCTGTAAGCATTGGAGCTGTTGGGATGGGAAACACTTTATACAGACAATTGCTCTACCTTGGTCAATAAAATTTGGAACCCAGAATCAGGACTGTGGGAGCACTGCAGTATGGTCATGTGGCTGTCTCCAGCCAGCATGTACTGCTATCATCAAGCACCCATCTTGCTCATTAAGCTTTTCTCATGAGTTCCTGATGACTTGATTGATTTAAACTGGGCATGACTACATAATAGCACAAAGTTGTATCCACTATTTTGATTCTGTAGTGTGAAACCATGTTCCCTAAGTAAAACAGCAAATTACCATACAAAGAAAAAAGGACTGGCTTAGCTCTCATTTAGAACAGAATTTGTTCACTAAGATTACAAACTTGATCAAAGACACAGTAGGGCCATCTGGGTTCCCAGCAGAGATGTAGATATTACTGATGATCAACTCAGAATGAAAGGCAACAGAGGACATTTCCTACCCAGAGAGGGGCTTCAGATTGGAGCCTTCCATGAGATGGATCCAAAGTTGAAAAGAGCACATCTGTGGTTCTTTCCCAATAAGAATAGACTAGCCATGGAACAAACACAAAAAAAACAAATAACAAAGAGAATTAGTTCCTGATGCAGAACACTTAAAGCCAGAAATGCGAGAAGCCTAAGATCAAAATGAAGAAAAGCTATCATACCTATCAGAAACAAACCTGGAGTTCTGCAGCCCAAGTTTCAGGAGATGAGATTCAAGAATTAGAACCAGGCAGCTGAAGAGCCACCCTTTCTTAGTGAGCATCCTGGAAGTCTCAAGTGTGACACATGTGTGCCTTGCTGTACCAGGCAATCTCTGAGCACCTCTCCTTGGCAACAACCCCCTGAGTAGGATCAGCAGTTCCCAACCATCTGTAGTTTACCATAAGGATCCATTTCCTTATCTCCTTAGAGGGTGATAAGAAAGGTATTTTTCCTGTAGAGGGTAAATCATGAATCACCTTTACCAAAAGAATCTTAGCTGTCTTTTTCTTCTTCCAATATCTGGGTTAGCCTATTGGTTAGTTGGCAGGGAGGTGGAGGGGAAGAGAGGGGGAAGGAAAGTAGGAAAAGAGAGAAGAGGAGAGGAGAAAAGTGGTCCTGCTTTCACAAGTGGTCCTTTAAAGGGAACTGAGCTGGGGTGATAACTCAGTGGTCTAAGCACCTGCCTGGCAAATGGAATGAACAGAGGTCAATCCCTGGTAGCGCATTCCCTGCTGGGCCTTGGCACCTGTCTTAACACTGAAACCAGGTTGATGGCACATGTTTATAATCCCAGTAATCCAGAACTGGGAAGCTGAGACAGGAGGATCACTATGAGTCTGAACCACATAGCAAAACCCTGTACTAAATAAATAAAAGATTATAAAAAATAAAAGCCACAGTTTCAGCTACCTGTACTAAACTATTGACAAAGCATCTTTGCTTGGTCACACTTTTTGTTGGGTGCCTGAACTCTGTGGTAGGCCCATCTGTGTACTTCCTAGAAAAATCTAGCTTTAATAAGAAACCTGCTAATTCACTTTAGCAAGAACCCCCACACATGCACATATACATCCTTGATATCTGGTTGCCCTCTATATCTGACCAGGCTTCTCAGTCTCATCTCTTTCTGCCCTCTCCTGCCTCTCCCATCCTCCTGTCTGGAGGATGGCCTGTCTTCCAAAGGCTCCTCTTTGGTTGCCTTAATCAGAATTCCCTTTCAACCCCTGATTCTCCTTCTTAATAAGTTTTCTGTCTTTGACTCCACCCTGCTCTTCATCCATAAATTCTCACTTTCTGAGGCTATATTGAGGAGAGAGAGAGAGATTATACCAATTTTCCCCCAATCACTGCCAAATTTTGTTGCAGTAACCCCCTTACCTAAGTGAGTGATCTTCAGCAAGTGTGCCTCACTATGCTTTAATAACTATCTCTGACTAATCCTGTCTTTTAACAGTATCCAAACTAAGACCCAGCCTTCTGGAGGGAAAATACAGGCAAGGGAAGGGTGACTGGAAAGCCTTCAGCACATTAAAGGAAGAAAAATAAGGAAATCATTTATTGATTCATTTTCCTTGCAGCATTAATTTATGATTTTTGGAAACTTTTGGCAGGAAAGTGGAAGGAAGGATTTCAAGAATTCATAGAATCATGTTTAGAAAGAAGCATGGGAAGGCATAGGGTGAGTATCTGGGCAGCAGATACAGTCTGAACAAGCATGGGTCTTGATTTAACAATAATGGAAATTGAATCTAAAGCAGAAATGTATTGGCAAAAGCTTTAATTGAAAGGTAGGAAAAGGTAAAGAAAGGACTCCTGGCTGGGCAGTAACTGGGAGGGGCACACTCTGGTCAGCAGGATCAGACTCACCTGCAAAAACAGGAGGCCAATTTAGGTGGATCACCAGGGGTAGCGTGGGCTCCAGTAGTTGTTATCCCAGTCCTGGCTTTGTAGCCCATTTGAATCCTTGTGACTCAAGGGGCAATTTTAGTCAAGTGAGAGAGAGTCTTCTGAAATCCAAGATAACTGCTGTTGTAGCTACACATCCCCATAAATCTGTTATCCTGACATCCTCAGTCTTGAAACAAGGCAGGGTAGGTAAATTTAGGATAATAAAAAAGTTGTTTTGCAAACTTTTAGACAGATACTCCCTAAATGATTAATACACCTGTATGCACACTTGAGAAGGCTTTGACCCAGAGTTTTGCAAATTGAAGGTCAAACTTGGTTTTCTTTTTAGTTGATCATTATTACTGAAGAGTTACAGTTTAGAGCACAAGCCACTTTTAGAC
Source organism: Ctenomys sociabilis (assembly GCA_004027165.1). Classification (NCBI taxonomy): domain Eukaryota; kingdom Metazoa; phylum Chordata; class Mammalia; order Rodentia; family Ctenomyidae; genus Ctenomys; species Ctenomys sociabilis. The sequence goes on from PVKA01021830.1 coordinate 30,372, forward strand.
CCTGATGGTCTCAGGATAAAACACAGTGCATAATATACTTAAGGCCCAGGAGTTTGTCCTTTATCCCTCTGGCAGTCTCTGATTATGTCATGAGTATGTCACCAGTGCAGTATTTGCCAATTGCATTAAATTTGTCATAGCATTTTTTTAAGGGCAATGTTCAATCTACAAAGATGGAAACTAAGAATCAACACATTTTCCTAAATGCTTTCCCTTTTACCAGGGAACAGAGGTTGGCAAATACCGCAAACAATTTGATCAAAATTTTCCAGATCTAGAGTGTCTTCGCAGGAGATCAGTGAGCCTCATCAGGAGACACAGTAAGAAGGCCCAGGAGCTCTCCTCTCCCAGGCCCCGTAGACTCTCCACTGGGACTAACACTGCAGTCTCAGTTGGTTTTTAACTGAAGACAGTTGACCCTGTGCATTAAAGCATCCTGGTTATGGTGCTGTGAATATCTTGCTTTTGTCTGCCTAGCATCTTTCTTCACCACGTTCCTGCTAGCCCCAGCTTCACCTGTGCCCAGAATTCATCATTCTACCAGATGCGACACTGAGCCTACTTCACACGTTCCCTTTTAATTTCCCCCCTTCAGAACATAATTGTCTTTTCTCTTTTTCACTCATTTTTTAAATAATAGTATATCCTTATGGGGAACATGGTGATAGTTAAGATCCAGCTCTCTTCTGAACTGGTTCCATAATTCAAGAAAATTATTAACAAATAAGGGACTGATGCTTCAGTATGTTATGACCACCCAGATGTAATTGATGTGCTAATAGCTGTCTGTATTGTAGTAACCCTAAGGTTCCAATATAAGGAATTTTAGACCGGACAAAGTGAAGAATATTAAATGTCTGAAGTCAATTCAGTATTGTTTTGTTTTGGTTTGTTCTTTGGTTTGGTTTGGTTTGCTTTTCGTATTTTAGGACAGGGTCTACAGGGTCTCACTGCATAGCTCACACTCCTAGGGACCCTTCTGTTTACAGCCTCACACGTGCTGGAATTACAGGCAGGCTCCACCAGGCCCAGTCTCTGGTTGTTGTCTCTGTAGTGCATGCCCCGGGGGCGGGGCCAGCACAGCAGAGTAATTTTAAAGTGAAACCAGTACTTTCTTGAAACTTGCTTCAACCGTGGCAACTTAGCAATATCTTACCTCGAAACAAAAACAAAAGATGCACAGACCACGGTTCACTTCTGCGGGTGGGAGATGATTAAAATACATTGACCAATCAATACACATTTACTGAACACTTACAGTGTATTCAGCACTGTGCTAAGGCTTGGGAAATGTGACAAATGAAAGATTTCTGACATCATTCCTCACCTTGATTTGTCTATATAATAATAATGGCGCTAGTAGAAAGAAATGCCATTCATAAGCTACTAGAGAGCCTTGTTATGGTTCACTCCTGAACGTACCTCAGACGGAACACTGCTTCCTTTTCCACCAACTCCGAACTGTCCTCTGCCTTTCAGGAATTCTGTGCACCTTCTTCAGTTAATGACATCAGCCCTCTGCCCACCCATGCAGCCAGTCCTGTTAGTTCACGCCCAGCCCTGTCCCTTAGCCACACCAGCCTTTCTTTCCCTGCTTGGCTCACACCTTATCTTACTGTTGCAGCCATCTGCCTGTCCACAGTATAGCCCCCTCCACACTGTTCTATGCATATCTTGGTTCACGTAGTCTTCAGTACATCTCTGTCCATGTCATTTCCCTGATCAAAACATCACTAGCTCTCCTTTTCGATAGGAGTCTGAATTTTTTAGCCTAGAACCGAAAGCCATTTGCGGTTTGGTCCAAATACAACTCCTCCAGCCTTACCACCATGACACTCCCTTGCTTAAGTTTCTCTTTGTTCATTGAGTCAATTCCTATTCCTTATAAGAATCCCTGTTTCCAGACCTCTATCAACTCTTATCCTTGGAAAGTTATTCCTTGTGCTTCTTTTCTTACCCACCCAGATTGGATCTATTCCCACCACCTTCATCATAAAGCCTTTTTTCTGCCTAAACGTTCACAGGATTTTATCTGATAATCTGAAAAGATATTGATCAGTCTTTCCCTTGTGTCAGTGCTGTTAATAAACAGTTTTCATTCTGCCTGCTGGTCAACAAACTTTTAGAAATTCAACACTACATTTTAACATGAATACAGCCAAAACACTTCAGTGGTGGACAGTAGTATGCTATACTTTCCAGTCAGGCATGGATGCACTTTGAATTTAAATTTATAGAGTGAGAACATTTTTTTAGCTGTTAATGAAATTTTAATTTTTTTAATTTTTTTTAGAATGAGAACACTTAAAGTTCTGCTCAAAGGAGGATCTTGGAATAAGGCTAACTTATAAATACTATTTGGAAGGAACAAAAGAGTTGTGCATTTTTATGAGAGCTCAAGGGGTCTGAAAATTAGTTTTTCTACTTTCCACCTTAATTATAAAAGGCCATCAAAATAATTTTCCTAAGCTAGATGTGGTGGCCAGTGACTATATTCCCATCGCCCAGGAGGCTTAGACAAGACCTCAACTTGAAAACCAACAAAGATTACATAGTGAATTTAAGACCAAACTGGACTACACAACAAGAACCTGCCTCAAATAGTATTAAGAAGAGGAGGAAGAGAAAGAATAAGAGGAAGAATTTTTCCTTTAGGTACAAGCTTTTAACTCCTATAGCTCTTAAGGATACAATTAGATGATGAGGGACAGCAGAAGCACTACTTATGGAAGCTCTGGCTGTAGCATTGTCTGGGGATCTATAGAACATGCTATGCTTCTGGCATGTTGTATAGTTGGCCAGGAGGAGGAAAGGAAAGGAGTAAGGTGGCCAGCTCCCCCTGGCGAGGTTGCAGAGTGATCGGCAGCCAAAACATAACTCCAGACCACTAGGGGCAACCTGAGCCTAGAGCAATAAACTCATCTGAGGGAATAAGATTCAAAATGATCTAAGTCTTCCCTAATGTACATATGGAAACTATTCTATTATTATACCTACACCGCAGGATATTGATTCAGTTCTAAAGTGTCACATATTTTTCTTTAAGTTATCCACAGCTGCATAGTGAATACAAAGGATATTTTGAAATCTCTTTAAAATCCCCACCATCCTTTAAAAGTACGTACACTATCATCACTGATTGTATGTTTCTTCTTTTGTTTTGAAGAAAAATGAATAAAGAAAAAAGTACTAACCAATGGGAAAATTTCTTTAAACAAATACACTCACACCCTTATGTAACATAGTTATTGCTTGTTTCCTTTCTGACCAGCACTTTTCTAGGTACTGAAAATATAGCAATCAATAAAAGAGACAAAATTTTCTCCATCTGTAGGGTTCCTATTCCGTTGGAGGGAGACAAGCCCTAAGCAAAATCATGAGCAGTGTAGTTGGAGAAAGAGACAAGAGCTGTGTAAAGAAGAAGAAAGAGAAGGAGAAAAAGAAGGACAAGAAAGTAGGAGACAGAGAGGCTGGGAAAGACATAGCATTGATCATGGAAGTCATCACAGAGAGTAACATTTGGACAGAGAATGATTTGGATGGACAGAGCAAGACAGTCATATTCTTAGAGGAGAAAAACATTCCAGGCAGAGGAAATCATGCTGTCAAAATCCTGAGGTCAGATGAAGGCACAGACAGAAAAATCAGAGAGCCAGTCTGTTAGTTCCTGTCACTAGGGGCTTGCAGCAATAGAGGGGATACTCTTGATACAAGAAAGTTACACAGCAGGGGGAATGTAGCCCCACTCTATGGAATGGCTCTCCTGTGACAACAGTACCAAAGAGAAGAGTTGCTTCCTGAAGGTGATAGCAAGGTGCTAACAAAATGAACTTCCAGGGCTCCTGCTGGCAGTGTCTTGGTGATTGAGGAGCAAGTACACCCCACGCAGGGTGGCAGACCAGTGGCAGGAGGGGTGGAGGTTGAACTTTACCATGGAGAGAACCCCACACACACTGTCCCACTCTGTTTTCTGTGACTATACATTTGAGCTTTGTGCAAATGACACCAACTCACAGCAGCCAAGGACTTGGTAAGGGTGTGTACATTATTAAATTAATTTGCATGTTTTATATTTGCATAGCTAATTCAATTTTTCCTAACAATTTAGCTTTTCCTAAAACTTTTGCAGATAAACAGAGAGATGATTAGCCTAGATATTTATCTGCTTTGTGTAGATGATAACAAGACATTCTCTGGAAAGACGGCTAAGAGAGGGGTTGCTGTGATCTGTATGTTTGTGTCTCCCCAAAGCTCCTAAATTGAAATTCTAACCCCCAAGGTGCTAATACAGTGCGGATTATGAAGTGTGGCTTTTGGGAGGTGGTGATGTCCCAGGCCTTTGATGCAAGATCCAAGGGGGCTCCATTGCCCCTGCTGCCTGGGAAGATGGCCCGGTGTCCTTCATCTTGGACTATTGGTTTCTCGCATTCAGTCATTGTATCCTAAACAAATGAGGGCCACGGTATAACCACGAAACAGCTAAGGGATTCTGTGGCCTTACCCTGGTAAAATATATCATAATATAGTTTTCACTCTAAACAAAATCTTGACTTAAAATTTTTTCTTACAAGCATTTGCTTGTGACATGTTTTGACATGTTCTTCTAAATAAACAATATTTCTAAATTGTACGCACACTGACTTTACCCTAATATAAGCACTTAACTCTGATTAGATTTGTTTTAGATTTTATTTATTTATTTATTTATTTATTTGGTACTAGGTCTTGCTACACAGCTCAGCTTAGACTGTCTCAGCCTCCCCAGGGTTCCAGGACGAGCACACGTGGTACCAGAGATCAAACCTTGGTCCTTGTGCTTGCCAGGCAGGCACTTAGACTGACAAGCTAGCTCCCCAACCACAGGTGTTTTTAAGATAGAGAAAAACATCAAGTTATTAAATTCCATTAGAATATATTAAAGATGAGTTGTCTAGAGTCCATTAAAATATAGATGCTTGAATTTACTTTTATCTCAAAAAAGTTAGAAAAGAAAAACTGAGAAACTTTGCTTCACTAAAAATATCCATGCCAAATTGCAAATATGTGTAGAGAAGTTGTCACTTACTAATAGCCAGGCAAACTCTTGTAGAGATACCTGAAACTAATATAACAATAATTACCCGCGTGAGAGCTCAGAACCTTGTGTGGCTTCTGTATTTGTGTGAACGTTGCTGATCACATTTGATTCTGTCTCATTTCACAGTACTACAGTGTCGCATATAATGATGTTATCAGCCTCAGAAAAACATGTAATTGTTGTATCAGGATATCTTAATCCTGCTAAATTAGTAGTTTCTCACTAATTTGCTGCAGCACTAATTTTATCAAGGTGTAAGCACCGTGTATAGCGATCCACCTGCGTTTACGAGCGCGGTAGGAGCAGCCTACGCCTTTCCTTCAGCAACACTGCCACCTGCTGCTCCACGTGAACTTTTACTTCTGTCTTCGAGGGTCCAGAGGTGGACTTCGGATTCCAATCTACCTATAGTTGGGAGAGACCGTGAAGAATGTCTCAGGAGGCCCCCGCATTCTATAAAGTGGAACCTGAAGTCCACAGGAATTAAGCCACTTCCCAGGGCCATAGCCATGTCGTTCACATTAGAATGTACAACTGACCAATTCTCCCCGTACTCTTTTACCAATGTATCTATTATTAAATGGCACAGAGTAAAGAAGTTACATTGAGTATAAGTATAGTTTTTTCCAACCATAACATTTTAGGTTATTTTATTTGGTACTATTTCCTTTTTTACATTACCTAAATTTATACCATAAGCAAACATTATGCTTTCAATTATAAAATATTTGCTCAGAGTGGCCTTAAATCAAAAAAAAAAAAAAAAAAAAAAAAACTTGTTCCCAAGAAAAGCAGATGATAACTATTTTTTTCTTTTATTCCATGTTCTCTTTCCCGTTGGGAAAGCTTTTCAAATCAGGTTACTATACCAACGTTAATAGGAAAGGTTTACAGAAATAAAAGATAAGAACTCTGTGTGTGTGTGTGTGTGTGTGTGTGTGTGTGTGTGTGTGTGTGTGTGTGTGTGTGTATGATAAACTTCTTATAGGAGTAAACTACCAGAATTCTGTGATGAAGATTTGTATGAAGATTAGCAAACTAAGGTATTATTTCAAAGTGAATAACTATAAGTTCATAAACTTTCATTTAACAAGTCTTTAAACCTTTTGTATCATATAGCTAAACTGGGAGTAAATAAGGTAGGGCCGGCCAAATAGCTCAGCAGATTAAAGCACCTGCTTAGGCAGATGCAGGGGCCAGGCCCTTCTGGCCCACCCAAGGGGCGCACTGTGAAAGGGATTGAGGCTGGTCGTGGTGGCGAGGGCCTGTAACACCCGCACTTGGCAGGCTGTAAACAGGAGGGTCACTATGAGTCTGATCTACACAGTGAGACCCTGTACACCCTATAGGGCCAGGGAGATGGCTCAGTGGAATAAGTACTTCCCAGGCAAGCACAGGGGCCTGAGTTCAATCCCTGGTTCCACCAAAAAATAAAATAAAATAAAAAACATGATTTTTTTTTAAAAAGTCACGTGCCTTAAAAATGTAGATCTATTCTGATTATCTCCTTTTTAGTTCATTTTGGTAATTAGTCTCTTTCAAGCATTTATCCATTGCATCTGAATTTTCATATATATTTAGTGACACAACGTTGTTCATAAGTACTTATCATTTCAAAATCTGTAAGAACTATGCCTGCAGCTCCTATTTCAGATTTTTTTTTTTGTTGTTGTTGTATTTAGTACAGGGTCTACAGGGTCTCGCTACATAGATCGGACTCGTAGTTATTCTCCTGTCTTCAGCCTACCGAGCGCTGAGATTACAGGTGCACACCACCACGCCCAGTCTCAATTATCATCTCAGTGGGCTCTGGGTACGTGGCCCGCACAGCACACCTGGGATCAAACTCTGGTACCTGTGCTCTGGCTAAACAGGTGCTTTAGTCCACTGAGCTATGTGTCTGGCCCCTTTAGTCTTGATTTAAGCATTTCTACTCTTTTATGATTGGGCTGTTCAGAGATTTATCAATTTCATTGGTATTTTCAAAAAAGCTGCTTGTTTTATTTTAAAGAAGAAAAAATAAAAATAACAAAACATAATTTCAAAACAGGTTATTGTAAGAATCACAGTACTTTATGCATTCGGAATTGTTTTTATTTTTTTTATTAATTTTTATTTTATTAAAATACAAATGTCAATCAGACAGTTTCAAGACACATTAACCATACACATTCGATGAATTAATACATTGCAAACTGTTTTCATAATGTTTTGGTATTGTACAAGGTGCATACATGATATTATATTTACAGATATTATTTTAGCAGATATCTCTTATCAGTGAATTAAGAGTGTAGTTGCTTACTTATCTTATTTTTTGTACCTGAATTATATCAAAAATTCAATAATTATTAACCTAGTGGATGACCATAGTACTAAAAGCCGACATAATATCCTGTCCAACCACCATTAGTGCAGATCTTGCCTCTCATAGAATTATGTAGAAGCACAGCGTTATCTATCCCAACTGTACTGTCTATACACACACATCATGATTTTTTTCTTTCTACAACCCTTCCTTTGTCTACGCCTGTCAAAAGTGGGCACTCCGTTGACATTCAACTAACTTAGGTGCTTGAACTC
>PVKA01021831.1:0-38028 GCA_004027165.1 Ctenomys sociabilis
AATAATTATTGAATCTTTGATATAATTCAGCTATATAAAAACCTGTAAATATAATATCATGTATGCACCTTGTACAATACCAAAACGTTATGAAAACAGTTTGCAATGTATTATTTCATCGACTCTGTATGGTTATGGTGTTTTGAAACTGTCTGATTGACATTTGCATTTCAATAAAATAAAAATAAATGGAAAAAAATAAAATAAAATAAAAAAGAAAAAAGAAAAAAAGAAAAAAAGAAAAGACAAAATATTACTATAGCACTAAAGCAAATTGTAATCAACTCATGAAAGTAGTTTAATTTCCAGTAACAATGGGCATTCATTCACCAGTGGAAACTTATATAAAAATAATAATTGCAAGTCACATATTTTGTGTATAACTCTCTTAATCTCTTAATTTTGAAAATATTTCCTTCAATGAGAATGAGACGAAAATGATAATTTGAAAACAGCCTGAATGCAGAGTGCTCCCTTCACTCCAGAAAGCTTTCTTGTGTCCCTTTCCAATCAAGCCACCTTCTGAAAACAAGCTATAGCTTTACTTCCATCATTACAGGCTCACTTAATTTCAGAGTTTCCAAACCATGGAGTCACATGTAGATCCTCTTTTGTTCCTGGACTCTGCCACTCAGCACTTTTCTGAGGTTCACCCATGTTCTTAGGTAGATTAATTTGTCATGCAGTATTTCTGAGTAGTGTCCCAGCATATGAGCACAGCACGATTTGTTTACCCATTGCAGTGTGTTGCCACTGGATAGATATGGGATATTTTAGGGATTAAGTCTTTAGAGTCTTTTGTAAGGGGACAAGGTACAGGCTCACCTAGATTTTTCTATTCCGTTCATATAAGGGCAAGGTGCTCTTCTAATTACTGTGTCCTTGGTGGAGTAGTTCTCTTATATATGAAAACCACATTCCCTTTATCCCTTCATCAACTGACAGGCATACAGGCTGCTTTTAGGATTTAGCTACTGTACATTGTGCTGCTGTAAACTCGGGTGTGCATATAGCACTGAAGTCTGATGCTTTTAGGTCTTTCAGGCAGATCCCTAGAAGAGGCACAGCTGGATCAAATGGAACTTCTGGTTTTAGCTTTTTTGAGGATCTCCATACTGATTTTCCATAGTGGTTGCACTAGTTTACACTCTTCCTACCAGTGGAAAAGGTTCTTTTTCTCCACAGTCCTGAAAGAATTTCTTATTGGTTGATTTTTTTAATGTATTTGGTACAGGGTTTCAATAGGAAGCTCAGATGCATAGTGATCCTCCTGTTTTCAGCCTCCGCAGTGCTGGGATTACAGGTGCGTGCCACCATGCCCAGTCTCTGTGGCTGGCTCAGCGTGCTCGGGGGCATGGCAGACTGCCATGTGGTGACAAGGATCAAGCTCCAGGCCCTGTACTTACCTAATTAGCTGCTTAGTCCACTGAGTCCTGTGGCCTAAGTCCTGTTAGTCCTTAGTCTTGTTAGTTGACTTCTTGACAATAGCTGTTCTTTCTGTAGTGGGATGGAATTTCAGTGTTGTTTTAATTTATATTTCCCAAATGACCAGTGACGAATATGCTTTCATATAATTATTTCCTGTGTATTTTTTCCTCTGAGAAGTGACTTTTTATTTCACATGACCATTTTTGGCTTGGGTCTTTAAGGAGATCACATAATATTAAGTGAAATGAACTGGATACACATGTTTAAATGTCACATTGTTCCTGTTGTGTGCATAGCAAATATTGGGAAATAGGAAGAAAATGTTCAAATAGAAGGGGAGGAAAGGAGGAGGAGGAGGAGGGTGAAGGGAAGGAAATGAGTAGGTGTAAAAAATAAAAGAGAATGGAAGAAAAACAATGAAAATAAAGTTTGTACATAGGATTGAAGGGAAGGGAAGGGATAGGAGAAATACAAGATATGTGTATGCACAGGTATACATTTCCTAGGATGAATGTGGTCATTGTACATGTAAAAATTGTACCAATAAAATTAAATTAATTAAAAAATCACTATAGTCCAAAAAAAAAAAAAGGAAGGAGCAAGAAATAGAACACATTCTACCTGGTCACCCCACCAGCGGCCACCTCCATGTAGGGTCACCTCCTACCACAAGATTCATCCATGAAGCCATCAGTGGATCACACCAGTGATGGGCACAGAAAGCCATGACCAAGTCATTTTTTCAAAGCCCCATCTCTGAACACAGGAGGTCTTTAGGGAACATTCTAGATCTAAACCACAACACAGAGATAAATATTGTCATGTTTCTTTATGCTTTGGCTGGCTTTAACAAATAAACTAGATGGATCTAAAGACTCTAGTAAATTGTTATTGAATGGCTAATTTATGTTAACAAAATCCATGTGTCATTTCATTCAATTTCCACAGAGGAAATAGGAGCCAAGTTTTACTGAGAAGAGAAGACACCTGAGTGTAAATAAATTTGCTTTATTTGTTCCTATCAAGAGCACTTATTTATTAAAGGCAAGGAATTGGACTAGTAAACTTACTGCACTGTTACAATCAAACCCTAAAACATTGTCTAAAACAGGACTTTTATCATAATCAAAATATAAAAAGATTATCAAAGAAAGACAATGAGTGTATGACCCTATCTGGTTAATGGCAGGATGAAGGTTCATACCAGTTCTAGGAGCTGTGCCCTTTCTTCTGCCAATAAAGCCAAGTCTCTTCACAACCAAATTAAGTTTCTTTCCATTACATCTCATGTACTTTACTCAAAGACTGAAACATCTCATGTCGCACTGTTAAGATGTGAAGTCACACAAATTGATTCACTGAGCTTTGTAGCCTTTTAAAATACAGAAACTGAGAGTAAAATACAATCCAAAATATATAGTACCTGGAATAGAAGAAAAATCAACTGATTTTTAATCCAATGTCCTTTCCCTGGTATGGAGCTTTTAGTCTAATGAGAAAAATGGAACAATCTCAAAATAAAGTGCACTTTGAAGAATATTTTTATAATGCAGAATGTGCAGTTTTTAAACCTACATTTACTTTTGCCTGTGTAAACATAATTTATGCAGATTTTTCTTGTAGAGTAATACTTAGCAAATTTTTTCCATGCTATTTTGCATGGAAAAAAAAAGTGGGTAGGCTGAGGAGGGTTCTGTGTCCACCAGGAACTGGACATAGAGGACTTAATGTCCCTGGCCATGGAGTCCTCATCGTGTCTTTGTTCTACTAGAAATGCATGATCTGAGAAAGCTCAGAAATCCTGGACATGGTGTGTATCCAATCTTCCAACAGCCCCAGTAGTAAAAGAATATGTGATATGTAAGAAGTTGATTTATTGGCTTGTGCTAGTGGAAGTTTCTACTGGAATGCTGGGTGACACCATCCTTTACCTAGCTTGGCAGCTACAAATATGATGCACAGTTCTCCATGCGTGGCTGTGGTTTGCTGACTCATGTGTTGGCCACCCACCTAAGCTCTCCTTGGCTTTCTGGAGCATTGCTGAGTTCAAACATGGACAAGTAAATTTAAAAAGGACAATTTCCACCATCCTTCTTTACACAGATGTTTTAAACAGTAAAAGTAGCTGAAGAGATGTTTTTACTAAAAGAATAGCAAGACTCTGAAGTAGCAAATACACTTTTTGATGTTAGCAAGTGGTTTTCTTTTTAACAATAGTTATTCTAGAAATATTGTTAGCAAGAATCTGGGAAAATAATTCCAAAATTTCAGAGCAACGTGTGTCTACTGTCATATTCACATGGATGAAGAATGACATAATGCTCTTTAATAAACAGCAGCCAAGGAATTAGAAGCTCATGGAAGAACAGCTACTTTCTTCTGTTAATTCATGGAAAGTGTTGTATTAGTGTCTTCCTTTCATGGTAAGAAATGACTACAAACTTGATGGCTTATATCAACAGATCTTCCTATCTTACAGCACTGTAGATAAGATATGTATCATTAATCTGCCTGGGATCACATCAAGGTTTTCATGTGGGAGCACTCCCTTCTGGAGCCATATATACCATCCATCTATGTCCGTATCTAATCTGCATCTCTATCATCTAAAATTTTTCCACCTTTCCATCTAAAAATAATTCCACACGTGCAATAATTTAGTTCTGTGTTTGATGTGGTTTCTGTTTAGATGTCATGCAGTTATGGAACAGGCTTCTAGAGTTTTCTATTGATTCATGGTACAAAGTTGGGATTATGGGTCTGAGTGCTACACCTGCATTTGGGTGGATATCCTACAAACAATACAGGGGAAGGGAAGAGGCTTGCTCTATCCTGCTCTTCCCTTTTTGCTCTTGTCATTTCACTGTTTTCTACTACTGTGAGCTCTTGCTCTCTGCCATGTGCCACTCTGTCCTGGGTGAGCTGAGAGTATGGACTAAAAGCTCCACAAGCTGTGAATTAAATAAATCTTTCCTTCTTTAATTTGGAGTGTCAAGTATTTTGTCCCAGAAATGAGAGAAAAGTAACTAAGATAGAATTTAGAACTAGAGAAGTGGGGTATTGCTGTGACTGTACCTGACCCAGTGGTTCAAGAGCCTTTGAGAGTGGCTTATGAGAAGAGAGAGGAAAGTTTCAGAGAGGTCACCTAAAAAAGACAAACTGAAATGTCTTAGGCTGTTCAGTATGGGACATTCTAATTAGATCTCAGAAGATGCGAAGGCAGATGGAAACCCTGCTGGTAAAGATCATGCTCAGGAAGTTTCTTCTTGGAAGAAAGACTGAATACTGGACTCCAGATGATACTCTGGCTTTGCAGAAACATTGTCTACATTTTTTTGCTCATGTCCATGGACTTTGCCTGAGAGTGAGATTAAGAGTGGCAGGCTAATTAATCTCGCAGAAAATATTTCAAGGCAGAGGGGCTAGGGAGATGGCTCAGTAGAATAAGCGCTTCCCTAGCAAGTGCAGGGGCTTGTGTTCAATCCCTGGTTCCACCAAAAATAAAAAAAAAATAAAAAAAAAGAAATTTCAAGGCAGTCAAATGTTGAGGTGGTAGCATGGCTATTGTTGGGGGCTTTTTAAATCAGATTTATGTTGGGGATCAACAGTAAAAAGTCTGGAAGGATGATTTAAAATGTTGGGAGTCTGGCCAGAAAGGAAGCTACAATAAAGCTGTGGATTGCAAAAAGAGGGCTGAAGAGACCTTGTATGCTGATAAGGAAGATAATACAAGCAAATTTCCACCCTTTGCAGCTTCAAAACTATAAAGGTGAAGGACTGCTTTGAGAATTCCACAGAATGCTATGTTCCAAAATGGTGGTGGCTGCACCCGGTTTCAAAATGGTAGCAGGCTAGAGAATTTGTACCTCACAATCAGTTTCAGAGTGTGCAACAATTTAAGCACTCGATCCCTACAGCCAGGAGAGAGGGAAGCTAGTTACTGCTTCAGGTGGCAGCAGATCTTGGCATCATCCACTCATCACTGCTTTTAGGCACATGCAGAATGTAAGAGTTCTGAGGCTAAAAGACTTCCACCTACATTTCAGAAGAAGGCCTGGGAGGTCAAGCAGAGTGCCCCCATGAAGGCAGTTTGTGAAGCTGTGAGTGTGGAGTCAAAGGTTCATTAATTATCCTAGGAGTTTGGAAAAGATAGAGATATGGTTTGTCTGAGGAAAGCTGCAAGGAGGGAACAAAGTGGGCCAAAGAGAGAAAACATGAGAGACTACAACCACATGGAGCTCACTACTGTCCATAGATTGTCTCAGGTGTTGCATGTGGAATTACAGGACTTAATGTTTGCCCTGCTGGACTTCGGACTGTATTGATTCCAATGCTTTGTGTCCACCTGTTTGTATCTTTTAGAATGGTCATGTTTGTCTTGCACCATTGAATGTTAAAAGGTGTTTAACTTATTTGTACAGGAGTTTACCTCTAAGAGTTGGCCTTACATCTTGGAGGAGACACAGCATTTGGACTTTTTAGCAATGTTGAACCTGTTAGGACTTGGACAATTCTTAGAGATGAACTAAAATATCTCTTGCATAAAGTGATGCAAATGAGTCTTTGACAGGCCAGGGATGGAATGTAATGTTTTTTGTCTAGATGTCCCCCTAGAAGCCTCATGCAGTCATGGGGCAAGCTTCTAGATCTTTTATTGATTCATGGTTTAATGCTGTGATTCTGGGTGTGAATGCTACACCCTCCCTCAGGCAAATAAGCTGCATGAAATATAAGAGAAGAAAAGAGGCTTTCTCTCTGCTGTTCTCCCCTCTTTGCTTTTGTTGCTTTGGTGGTTTTAGTCACCATGAACTTTTGCCTTCTGCTATGCTCCACTCTGTCTTGAAGTGAGTTGAGTATGTCCTGAAACTTCCACAATCTGTGAGCCAAGTAAGTTTTCCTTCCTTATCCTGCGCATGAGGTATTTTGTTTCAGCAATGAGAGAAAATTAACTGACAGCCACAATCTCCCAGAGACCCAGACATTAGAAAACTGGTCTCCAGCTCATGGTGCTTTTGAAAGGGAGAGACCCAGCGGGAGGAATTTATGTAATTGAGGGTGTTCCCCAGAGGGAATAATGGGGACTTGGATTAGTTGGCACATTCTAGGTGTGCATAATGGTGGTGTTCATCACAGGGAGTTCGTGCCTGCGCACGACATATCTTAGTGCCTTTCTTTCCCCATTCATCTACCCTCCCTCTAACTCCTCTCCATCCCTTTATTTACAAAAAGTTTCATTCCCATTTTTTTCCCTCATAGCGTTCAAGGAGATGGCTCAGTGGAATAAGTGCTTCCCTGGCAAGCACAAGGGCCTGAGTTCAATCCCAAGTTCCACCAAAAAAAGAAAAATAATAATAATAATAACAATGAAATAAAAAGAATGAGTATCCTCACTTAGTTTTTCTTTTCCCCACCATCCTTTGCTTTTCCCCTCCTCTCTAGTTTCCCTTCCCATTTGAGCATTTTCTTCCAACTTGATATATCTAACATACATTTTGTGTCTTATTTAAACTTTCAATTTGTCACATCAGTGGAACAATGTGATTGATAGATTCTGGCCCTAGTGTGAATTGCTGAATTATTACTGTGGTCATCCAATATGGCTGAAGCCCTTACAACAACAGCTTATCTTCCCAGAGACCATGTCCCCCTTTCTTTTACAATTCAGCCCAGGGTGTAATTTTGTTTACCTTTTCTGACACCTCAGGGAGGGCCCCAAACAGATCCTCAGGTATATGTAAACATCCCCTGAAAATCCACCCCTGGAAAAAGGTCATAAAAGCCTCAGCCTCCCTTTGTTCTAATTCAGGGTATTTTTTATCCTCCAAAATTTTCTCCATGTCTTCTAAGACAATGAAGCCCCTTTCCCTTTACAATAAAGCTCCCCCTTTTTCCTTCTACCTGTTTTTCTGCTGTGCCATTGTGAAAAACCTATCATTTTTTGTTTCTTTTCAATTTTCTGTCAGGACTGGATTATGCAGTCTCACCCTTCAAGGCTCTGGTGACTTCACCAAAAGTCAGGTATCTAAAATTCACACTCACTCCCACTATTCATGCAATCACTGCTACCACAAAGCCCTTCAGCGTGACCTTCAGGTGCCCACCACAAAATAACAGGTTTTATCCTTCCTTCATCTGGCTAATTTCCTCCACCTCTGGGTTCCCAGCTTTGCTTCCCCAGCGCAGTCTCCCTATAAGACATCAAAATGTTTCCAGTTAGAGCCCCTTGACTCTGATGCTCCTGAACATTCCTCCTTTCATGAGCTACAACAGACCCTCCTAAAGGCCCCAGCTCTCTCTCTCTCTTTACCCAACCCAACTCAATGTTTTACCCTATATAGTTCTTTTCAGTGTCACAATATAGTGGGCACTTTACAACATAAAAAGAGACCATCATTTCAGGCAGTGGCCTACCTTTCTAAAGAACTATAGACAACAGAGCTGTTAGATAGACTTCATGTCTCCATGTACTTACACACTAACACAAGAGACAAAAAGTTTACTTTAAAAAAATCTGTACAGTTGTGTTGGAGTACTACAGATGACCTTGACTCGTTTTCCTCACATTGATACCAAAAACTAAAGATTGATACTCCTCCTCTTCAACATGGTCATGGTAAAATGACAGTCAGATCATAGACCTGCCTCTTGCTTCTCCTTTGTCCATTAATCATGAAGACATGTACTCATAACATGCTGTCTTTTTAAAAACATTTTTCAAGGTTTCTTCAGTCTCCGATGTGAGCTGTCACAATCTGTAAACTTCTAGTCCTAGCTGAGACACCTGGCACTCACTCCTACATGGGCATGAACCATCATCCTGTTAATTCCCATCAACCCTAAAGGACTCCCTAGTTCAGCAGGAAGCAGCCTAAGAGACATGTTGCCCCATTTATAGCAACCCAAAGATGGTAAAGATAGGTTATGGAACTAGTATAAACTGCTGAATTATTATTGTGATCATCCAATACGGCTGAAGCCCTTAAAACAACAGCTCATCTTCCCATAGACCACCTCCCCGCTTCTTTTCCAACTCAGCCCAGGGTGCAATTTCCTTTTACCTTTCCCGCCACCTCAGGGAAAGCCCCAGTCAGGTGTATCTAAACATCCCCTTCAAACCCCGCGCCTGGCAAAAGACCGTAAAAGCCTCAGCCTCCCTTTGTTTCAATTCAGCAAATTCCTTATCTTCCCAAATTCTCTCCATGTCCTCTAAGATAGTGAAGCCCCTTTCCTTTTATAATAAAGCCCCTTTTTCTTTTTCCTTCCGCGTGTTTCTCTGCTGCGCCACCATCAAAGCCTATCTGTGATGATCACACATGTGCGTTTAATTTACTTCACGTACTAGTAGTATGCTATCCAGGCACAGCCATTTAATTGGAAAAGGCTGAAGTTTATCCTTCCTTATGGGTGTGTCGTTCTCCATTATATATAACAAAGTACATTTTCGTTATTCATTCATTGGTTGACGGACATTTGGGTTATTTCCAGTATTTAGCTATTATAAACTGTTTGGCTATAAAAATGAGTGTCTATATATATATCACTGTAATTTGATGCTTTTCATTCTTTTGTGAAGATATCAAGAAGGGGACTAACTGAAACAAATGTAACCCTTAGTTTTTAGTTTTCTGAGGAATCGCTACAAGGACTTCCACAGTGGTCGTATCAGTCTGGGCTCCCACCAACAGTGGAAAAGTGTTTCTTTTTGCCTACAAACCTGCCAGCATTTACTATTGCTTCATTTCTTTTTTTTTTTTTATTTTAAAAACTTTTATTATTGTATTTAATTTTCTTAAATCTATACATAATTTAACATAAATGCACTAAACCTATTTCAACAAAACAAGACAAAATGAACCAGCGATTCACAAATATCCATAGAAGATTAATTAGACATGGAATATATTCAATAATAATGTACTTTTCAATGGTGTTATTTACAAAATAAAAATAATTAATTTTCCTCTTATCCTTCTTACAAGGCCTAATTTCACATTACGGTATATCAACATTAACACATTTCATACAGCATAGAACCTAGTAAGTGTGCATTTTGAAATGGTCTATAAAGCCTATTTTCAAGCCTATATTTGAATCATTTCATTGTCTTGCTTTAACTTTAAGACCTCAGAATTTTGCCTAAATCACAGCAACACAGCATAGCCACTCTAGTCACGAAATATGTGATCCCCACAAGATGATGCTGAGAAACACTGTCATTCTAAATTATTTTTCCAGGAGACAAGTTCTACTTTTTGAGATGATCCTTAAATTTAAATATTTAAATAGGGTAGTTGACTTCAACTACAGTGGAATTATGGGCTGCAGACCACCTTAAAATCTGTTCTAAATACTGCATTGCCAAAGAACTTGAAGGTAGCTCAGTAGCATAAATGCTTGCCTGGCAAGCACAAGGTCCTGAGTTCAATCCCCAGTATCACAAAAAAAAAAAAAAAATCTTGCTTCTTTTCTTGATGATAACCATTTTTTCTGGAGTGAGGTGAAATCTCAATATTGTTTTAATTTTCAACTCAAAAGACCAGTTATACTGAAAACTTTTTCACATATTTATTTCCCATTTCTACCTTTTCTTTTGAGAAGTGTCTTGGATTTCAGATGTCCATTTTTGGATTGGGTATGTATGTATGTATTTGTTTGTTTGTTTGTAGCTGGCTCAGACTGCCCTGAAGGAAGGGCTGGGGCAGCATGTGGTGCTGAGGATCAAACTGTGGTCCCTGCACTTGCCTAAGCTTGCCTAAGCAGGGGCTTTAGACCACTGAGCTATCCTGCCAGCTCCAGGATTGGGTCTTTAAATTTGCTGGGAATGTGATTTATTTTATTTATATAGATATTAGACTTTTGTATGAGGTACAGTTGTTGAAAAATTTTTTCTACTCTTTGGGTTGTATTTTTCATTTTCTTGGCATGTTCTTTTGCTGTACAAAAATACAATATTCCAGTTGCTGATTCTTTGTAATATTTCTTGTGTGACTGGGGTTTTTGTTCACGAAGTCTGCCTATACCTATGTCTTCAATTGTTCTATGTGTTCTTTCTTCCACAAGATATATTGTTGCTGTTTTATTATTTTAAATATGTGATCTATTTTTATTTTCGTTTAGTGCATGGTAAGAGATATGGTTCTAGTTTTAATCTTTGGCATTTGGAAAGCCATTTTTTCAAGTATCACCTATCAAACAGTCTGTCTTCCAGTGAAGGTGTGTGGCTCCTGTTATGCTTTGTGTCTAGGTGTCCTCTCGAAGCCTCGCGCAGTCCTGGGGTGGCTTCTGGAGTTTGTGATTGATTATTTGGCTGTGGATGCTTTACCTGTGCTGGGGCAGGTAATCTGCATTTCAGTGTAAGGAGAGAAGAGAAGCCAGCTGCTTGAGCTGCTGCTACTCCTCCCTGGGCTCTTGCTCTTTGCTGCCGCCATGAAAGGCTGCCCTCTGCTCTGTGCTGCTCTGCTTGGAGCCAGCTGCATATGGACTGAAATCTCCACTAAGTGTGAGCTAAATAAACCTTTCCTTCCTTCAATTTGGGTGTTGGATATTTGTCCCAGCAATAAGAAAAGAGTAACTGAGACAGCTTCTTTGTCTGGAATTGTTTATATATTGTCTAATCTGTTCTGTTTATTCTTAGAGCCATTTTTTGGGCAAAAATCATACTTTTTTTCTTTTATCACAGTAGCTTTGTGGTATAAGTTAAAGTTAGGAATGGCGGTACCTTTGGCCTTAACTTCGCTGCCCAGGATTGCTTTTGTTATTCTAGATCTCTCTGGTACCAAATTAATTTCAGGTTTGTTTTGTCTAATTTTGTAAGGTATGCTGTTGCTATCGTTGGTTTGGATTAATTTGATTTTCGTTTTGTTCTTACTCTTCAAAGTAAAATAAATAAAATAAAATAAATTGTATCACAGTATTTTCAGTATGCTCATTTTCACTGTGATGATTCTTTTCTGTTCAAGAGTAAGGGATACCTTTCAATTTTCTGATATGCTCTTTAGGTTCCTTAACCAGAGTACTGTGGCTTTCATTGTAATTCTTTTTAACCTTCTTTGTTAGAGAGATTCCTAAGTATTTGATTGAAAAGTGTGGTTTTCAGCCGGGCGTGGTGGCGCATGCCTGTAATCTCAGCACTTGGGAGGCTGAGGCAGGAGGATTGTTGTGAGTTCAAGACCAGCCTGAGCTACAAAGTGAGCTTAAGGCCAGCCTGAACTGCACAGTGAGACCCTGTCTCAAAAAAAAAAAAAAAAAAAAAAAAAAAGAAAAGTGTGGTTTTCCTGACTTCTTTCGTACTTTTTTAACTTTGTGGAGAAATTCCACTATTATTTGAGTGTTGACTTTGTGTCTAGCTATGTGTCTATATCTGGTGTTAAAACTAGATTTTGCTGATATTTTGGGGACTCTCTATGTAGTATATCATATGACCTTCAAATAATGTTAATTTATCTTCATTTTCTATCTTCTTCTTCTTTCCTATCTTCATTTCTTGTTTTTATTTTTCTTTTCTTTCATTGCCCTGGCCAATGTTTCCAGAACCATACTGAGTAGGAGTTTTGATAGTGGAAATCTTTGTCTTATACCTGATTTTAGAGGGAAAGCTCACAATTTTTGACCATTTACTATGATGTTAAATGTTGGCATGTCATAGGTAGATTTTATCAGGTTGTGATAAAGACCATCTATTCCAATTGTCTATAGAGTTTTTGACACAAAACATTGATGGACTTTGTAATTTATTCTTCTGTGTGCATTTATCATGATTTTCCCCCTTGGTTCTGTTAATATGACATATGAGGTTTATTATTTTACATATGCTGAGTCATCCCTGCATCCCTGGGATGCAGTCATGGTATATAAACTTTTTGACGAATTGCTTCATTCTATTTCCCATTATCTTACTGAGGATTTTTGTGACTATATTCATTAGGGAGACTGACCTGTGTTTCATTTTTTAAGTAGGATCCTTCTCTAGTTTTTGTACTGGGATAATACTCCCTTTCCAGATCGACTTTCAGAGAATTAGTTCCCTCTCAATTTCATTTAAGCATTTAAGGAATAATCGCATTAGATTTTCTTTAAATTGCTCATAAAATTTAGCAATGAATCCAACATGACCTTGGCTTTTCTTTGTTGGTAAACTTTTAATTATATCTTTTATTTCATTGACTGATATAGGTTTATTTAGAATATTTATATCCTTTTGCTTCAGCTTTGTTATTTCATATGTATTTTAGAACTGTCCATTTATTTCTCTGTTTTTATTTTATTATAATGAAGGTTCTATAAGTAGGTTCTGATCTGCTGGATTTCTGTGGGATCTGTTGTGATTTCATTGTTTTTATTGCTATTTGCATGGATTCAAATCCTTTCTTTTTTGATAAAGTTTGCTAAGTGATTACTGATTTTGTTTAATATTTCAAAGAACCAGTGCTTCAATTCATTGATTCTTTTACTATTTTCATACCCACATTTTCATTAATTTATTTCTGATGTGTATAATTTCTCATATGTGTTTTGGGCTTGACTGTGCATCTTTTTCTAGGAGCTTGAGGTTCAACATTAGGTTGCTCATTTGAGCTTGCTCTGTTTTCCTGAAGTGAGTGTTCAGGGCTATAAATTTCCTCATAGGACTGATTTCATTGTGTTCCATAAGTTCATTTTTGCGCTAATGGCTTTGTCTTTTAATTATAAATGTTATTTAGTTTCTTATTTAATTTCATCTGTGACCTACTGGTTGTTTTGGTGGGAATTACATAATTTCAATGTGTATATGTTGTTTCTGTGGTTTCGTCTTTTTTTTTTTTTTTTTTTTTCAGAACCAGGCATTGAACTCAGGCCTTTGTGCTAGCCAGGGAAGCACTTATTCTGCTGAACTATCTCCCTGGCCCCTTCTGTGGTTTCTTTTGGCAGTAATTTCCAGACTGAATATACTATGCTCCAACAATATGCATGGAAGCATTCCATTTTATTTACATGCACTTAAGATTGACCTATTTAGCCAGTGATATGGCTCAAAAGCACAAATGCCTGCCTAGCAAGCAAAGTCCTGAGTGTGATTCCTGGTAAGAAAAAGAAAAGAAAGAAAGAAAGAAGAAAGAGAAAGAAAGAGAGGCTTATGAGTGTATATGGTTTATTTTGGAAAATATACCATACGTAACTAAGAAGAATATATATCCTGATGATGAGGGGGTAGGAAACCATATTCATTTGCTTTGTTCATTTGTTCACTGATTTGTTTCAGTTCTGCTATTTCTGAGTTGATATTTTGTGTTATTGATCTATTTGTGATGGTGAAATATTAAGCTCCCCTATTACGATTTTTTAGTGCTTATTTAAATTTTCATATCCAGTGATATTTAATATTTGTTTTTCATTGTTGGGTTAATTGGTATTATATATATATATTAGCTATCTCTTCCTTTTGCAGTTTTCCTCTAACAAGCATATAGTGACAATCTTTATCTCTTTTGATCATTCTTGATGTGAAGTTCACAATGTCTTCAAACAATAGTACACCTGCTTTATTCTGGACTCTGTCACATGAAGTGCTATTTTCCATCCTTTGCCTTTCAGTCTATGAGTTCATTTTTGAGTTAAATGTAGATTTTGTGTGCAGTATATATTTCGACCTTGTTCTTGATCCATTCTTCCAGTCTGTCTCTTTTAATTGGTAAATTGTGATCATTGATAATGATCACTATAATTGGTACTGTTAGCTTATCCTTGTCATATTGTTTTTCTATTCGTTATCTGTCTCTTTTAATTGGTAAATTGTGATCATTGATAATGATCACTATAATTGGTACTGTTAGCTTATCCTTGTCATATTGTTTTTCTATTCGTTATCCCTGTCTTTCCCTTCTATTTAGTTACTTTTCTTTCCTGGTGTCTTCTTTGGGTTTGTGCTCCTGGAAATGTGGTCTTTGTTATCTCTTTGTAAAATATCCTTCATACCATTTTGCAGAGCTGGTTTGGTGCTCATAAATTGCTTCAGTTGTTCGTTCATAGGAATATCTTATTTCTCCATTCATTATGAAATATAGTCTTCCAGAGTGCATCAGTCTGCGTTAAATGTTGTTTTCTTTCAAGACTTCAAATGCTTCATTCTAAGCCCTTCTGTGTTTAAGTTTTGTGTGAAGAAGTCTTCTGTGATTCTTTGGCTTTTTTGTTTGCAAGTTCAGCCCACCCTGAGGGCAGGGCTTGTATGGCATGTGGTGCCTGGAATTGGACTGCAGTCTCCTGCACATTCCTAAGCTTGCCTAAGCAGGCACTTTAGACTGCTGAGCTATCTCGCTGGCCCATTCTGTGATTCTATTACTCCTTCATTTAAAGGTGTTTTTTTTAAATTTTTACTAACAGCTTTTAATATTTCACATTTGTGCTGAATTTCTGGAATTTTAAATATGATATGCCTTAGTGCCTTAGTGTAGATTATTGTAGCCATGGCTAATTAGAGTTCTATATTCTTCACTTAAAAAAAAAATGTATTTGGTATAGGGCATTATTATGCAGCATGGACTCATAGTGATCTTTGTATTTTCAACCTGCCCAGCACTGGGATTACAGGCCTGTGCCACCACACCCAGTCTCAGTGGCCTGGCTCAGTGCACCCTGGGGGCAGAGCTGGCATGGTATGTGGTGCCAGCGATGGAATCCTCATCCCTGCACTTGCCTAAATAGGCACTTACTCAGCTGAGCTATCTTGTTGGCCCATTCCTCACTATATTTATGTCCAGTTCTTTTTGCATGCTTGTGATTTCTGCCACTATTCCTATGAAGAGGTTTTTTTTATGATATTGGTGTTATTTTCTGCTTTCTCTTTGATTCTGGTCCATCTTATATTATTCTCCTTTGCATCACATTGTGGATATTGGATAGATTCTTCATGGTAATTTGTTACTTTTAAGAAAGTTTTATTTTCATGGTAGCTAAATACAATCCTGTCTTCTAAATCTAATATTCTATCCTCACGTTGATTCAGTTGGCTATATATATTTTCAGTAGAATTGTTAATTTACTGGATATCTGTTTGAATCACTCAAGTATTCCATTTATTTCCTACATTTGCATTTATCATTTCCCTCAGTGCCTCTATATTTCTTTAAATCTACTTGAGTGTCTACTCAAGATAAAGTGAATGAGTCCTTTATTCTTATCATCACCTCTTCTGGTACTTGAGGAATTACTTCTGATCTGATCTTCTTTTATAGTCTCATTAATCTGTTTTTATTGTTTGCTTGTTCTTTTGGCTGCTACGATTTCATAAAACTCAGATGAGTGGGTTGTGAAATTCTCTTGTTGTCCCCTGGACTTCTCCTGGGTGAGCTGGAAGTCTAAAGTTGCATTTTGTTTCTATGTTTTGTCATTT
Source organism: Ctenomys sociabilis (assembly GCA_004027165.1). NCBI lineage: Eukaryota > Metazoa > Chordata > Mammalia > Rodentia > Ctenomyidae > Ctenomys > Ctenomys sociabilis. The sequence goes on from PVKA01021831.1 coordinate 15,794, forward strand.
TTCATTTTATAAAATTTTAATTTGCTTTCTGTCTTGATACTTGGTAATCTCTCATGGTAGATAACTTCATCACTGGTGCTTCTCCGGGCAATGTCTATTCCTCAGAGATGTCTTCTAGTTATAGCTGGCTCTTGATCTTTATGTATTTAACAAAATTCTGTGGTCCTAATTTATTTGAGATAAGAATTTGCTGTTTATGTGACTCCACATTCGTCTTCTGGTACTGGACTATGTTGATAGCTGTGACCCCAGATGGTCAATATTGTTGTGGAAAGGAGAACAACTGATTTTGACACGTATGATATCCTTGCTAGAGTATTACAATTAGCAACAACAATAGCATCAAGAAGATACTAGAAACTTACAAATTGTGTTAACTACTAATTTGATATCATAACTATAGCATTAACATGTACCATTATACAAAATTCCAACATAAACCAGGAAGTTCTATGTGCTGTTTCTCCTTGGTAGAGAGATTTTACCCTGTGGGTGAGGAATTTAAGGAGGAAAGATAATGAAATAAATCAACAAGGAGAAATATAGTAAAAGCTAGGATAAAAACAAAGGATGATGATGTAAGTTTTGGGAAACTGGACACGGGGACAGGAGAGAATAAGTAAAGGAGAAAGCAAAATATCAATGTGATCCAGAATGACTAAAGACTGTTCACTCACATAAAAGTACCAAGACACCAGGAAAGATAATTGAGCAAAGACAGAAAAGACAAACAAAACAAGTGAAAACATAAGCAAACAAAATAATGCAGAAAGGCAACAAACAAGGAATAACAAAACCAGAAACTTTCCTGTGCTGGCCTCAGTTCTTTTGTAGGGTACAAGTCAGATAGTTACGCATCTGTGTTGGGCAATCCTGCCAAACCTGCAGTAGAATTAGTGCTGACTTCAGGGTTGATCTTGTCCTCTGGATGTGGGGACTGGGCCTGGTCTTTGGCCAGAAGCTTTCTGTATTACTCTTAGCACTCCATGCTTGTCTTCTTATACTTTTTGTCTCTCCATGTCACTCTTTTAGTTGCTGAGGCAGAGAAAGCCCAAGCCTGCTCCCAGTTCTGGGTGTAACTGGTCTCTCCAGGACCTTTCCCAACCACTTCCATTCCTCTCCTGCTGACATGCCTGTATCTCTATGCAGCTGGGCATAGAACAGAGAAGTGGAATGCTGTTTACTGACTCTCTGCCCTGCCCCTATCACAGAGAGCATACAAGGCTGCTCCATTCCTCTATTCTCCCCTTTCTAGCCAGGAGAACGTTAACTTTCTACTCATGGCTTACCGCCACTTAAATCCCATGTCAAAATTTTTCTCTCACACCACTGGGAATAGGACAGAAGGGGTGGTACTTCTCCACTCACTAACTTCACTACCACCACCACAGTGGTTCCTAACCTTGTTCTTTGAGGTTCCAGTTGACCACTATGGTGCATGACCGAAATAAAACAAACCAATAAAAACTGGTGGCTTATCAGGGAAGGAGCAGCTTCCTGACTGCTCATCCTTGTTTGTACCAGCAAAATTTGCTGCAAGGCTACAATGTCCTCTGTTTGGAGGATAGTAAAAGAGACGATGGGCCTCTTTTACCATCCTCCAAATGTATCCAGTGTGGCTTCAGTTTGACATGTTATTGCAGCCCATCAGAATTTTCTTACAGAATGATGTTTCCTGCTCTGCATGCGGGTAGGAGTCTCACAGGCAGCCCTTGGGCTGCTTCACTACTGTATAAAGCCTTATGTTTATATTTTGTTTGATTTACAAGTTTCTTATTTCAGAGCGATTTTGGCATCAAGATGTTTGACCCTCCATTTCTTCCAAGGGCCCATGATTTTAACTGATTTTCTCTAAGTAATTCCAAATTGGCTGCTCCTCTCTTCACTGTGTTGAATCTTGGGACATGTTTTTCTTTTAAATCTTATTTGCTCTCTTTGGCCTGACTTCCACTATATGGGCAACATGTGTTTGTTACATGCTACTGCATGATTTACTGGGTCACCATAGTCCCAAATTAATGAAGCTCAAAAGCCAGGGGTGAGAAACTCTGGAAGCATGGAAAAAATAAACCAATCTTATTTGATGCTCACTACCTCAGGTATTTTGTACTAATAAACAAAATGTGTCTAACACAAGTGCTTGTCTGCAAACATGGCTCCTAGTCCTCTATCAAAGCCTCCACAGTAAAGGAGTTTCATCTGTGTATTCTTTTCAAATGCCATCTGTGTTCGTGCGCTCATATTTTGGGGGCTGTAAGGGAGATTGAATCCACAGCCTTTAAACTGAGCTGAAGACCACCCAGCCTGAGAGACTGGCCTGAGACAGTGGGACAACTCCTGCAGCCTCTTTGATCCTGCCCACGCCCACCCAGCCACAGAGAACAGCCTGAGACAGCAGCTGACTCCAGCCGCTTCCTGGATCCTGCCCCAAGACCTCCCAGTGAGTGGGAATTTGCAGGACTCACAAGGCTTTCCAGATCAGTGAGTGTGTGGTGAGTCTGAGGGAAAGGCTTTGGCTTCTTTCCATGCTCGCTACCCAGATCCTTTTCCCCAAGCTCTCCAAGCCAGGGACCAGCCTGAAACCTCAGGGCCCACTCACCAGGAAATCCCTGGATTCTTTGCCCTAAAGCCCGCTGAGCAAGTGGAAATTTCTCCGACTCGCTGGGCATCAAAGTTCAGCAAGTGTAGAACTTTAGGCCCGTCGCACTGGAGAGACATTCCTCAGCGATACCCGGTCCCACCCCATGGCCTGAAACCCAGCACAGACCAGCCTGTGAATGAGGGCTCCAGACCTGCCGTGCTAGAGGGACCTTTCCTAGCCTTCTCGGGTTCTGACCTGTAGCCCTGGACCCAGCATAGGTTGGCCGTCCAGCACAGCCTACCCGGTGAATAAGAACATCCACTATCCTTTTGGGAGCCCAACAGACCCACCATAGCTCAGGCGCACCCTGACTTGCCTGACACAGGAGAGCCGACTGCAGCAATTTTCCGGATCCTTGCCCCAAAGCCAACCAAGACAATGGGAATTTCCATTATTTGCTCTGCATCCTGGTTTGGTTCATGTTTGCCTGATAAGGGAACCAACAGAGAGAAACCACAGGAGCTGCAGCAAAAGGGAGCTGAGCGCAACAGCTAGATTCAGGACAGGCATACCTGACTGCCACCAAATCTCATAACACGCTAAGGTTGTAACTGCATGAAAGCTTTACACCAAAGGTCAGAGGTCAGTGCTATACAAAATGATAAGGACAAGGAGAGAAATGTAGTCGCAGGCCTGGAGTCCACCAGCAAGGGTAGGAGACACTAGCTCAGCTGAAACAAATGAGTTAACAGATACAGCATCAAAGGAACAATGGCAGAAAGGTATAGAGGAAATCAGACAAGAATAAATTCCTCAAATAAAAAAAGAAATATCTGAATACATAGTACCTGAAATAAAGTATCAATTCCAGAAACACTGGGTGGAAAAATAATGCTCACCCAGAACAAGTGCACAGACCACTATTCCAGCTGAAACATATGAATTAACAGCATCTGAAACAAAGAAACAACAGCAAAAAGGTCAGGAAGAACTCAAAACAGCAATAATTTCTGAAATCAAAAAAGAATTCTTTAAAAAAAAGAATTCTTTGAAATCATAGCATCTAAAATACAGACAAAAGTCCGGAAATATACAGAGGAAACCCAACTTGGAAGAAACACTGCAGAAAAAGAATTAATAACTACCTCTAAAGAAAAGATGGATAAAAAATTTCGGAGATCAGAAATATGATGGATTCCTTGAATGAGCAATACAGAAAAGAAATAGAACACATGAAGCACAGTCAAAGAGATATAGAAGAACTAAAAATATCAATCATGAGTCCACAAAACCGTTTCAGTGAAGTCAAAGACAGAATTTCAGATCTTGAAGGTGGCAGTGTGGCTAGGGAAAAGGTGAGAAAGGATCTCTCAGAAACAACGAGCATGCAGGAAAAAATAATCCATCAGCCAAAAGATGACGCCAGGATGAACAATGTGAGAATAATTGGTATGAACGAGAATGAAGGAGTCACTACAAATGTCATAAAAAGAATGTGGGGAAAAGTAATCACAGAAAGCTTCCCAAATGTGAGGAAACAATCCAACATTCAGGTAACCAAAGCATACAGAACACCAAATAACCTCAACCCAAGTAAAAACACACCGAGACATGTAATAGTCAAAATCCCAGAAATCCAATACAAAAATAATATACTGAAAGCTGCAAGAAAGAAGCAGCTCACATTCAAAAGAAAACCCATCAGAATTACAGTTGACTCCTCTACACAAACCATGAAGGCAAGGAGAGCATGGAGCACAGTTCTTCAAGTCCTACACGAAAACAAATTCCAGCCCAGAATATTATACCCTGCAAAACTCTCTTCCAAGGTTGATGGAGAAGTGAAATACTTCCAGTACAAAGAAAACCTAAAAAAAAATTCATGATCACAAAGCCATCCTTTCACAGGCTGCTGAAAGAGGTTATAGAGAGAGACCACAATGACCAGTACTCTATGAAAGAGAATGGAAGGAGTCCACTAAACAGGACAGACAATTAAACACAGGGTAGGAAGGAGTAAACAACAACAGGTAAATATCATGACAAACATAAATCAACACATTTCAATTATAATCATCAAAGTAAACAGACTCAATCCTTCAATTAAGAGAAATAGACTGACACAGTGGATTAGGAAACAAAATCCAAAAATATGCTGTATACAAGAAACACACTTAACTCAAAATGACATTCATAGGCTCAAAGTCAAAGGATGGAAAACAATACTACATGCCCCGCACCTCAGAAAAAAGCAGGAGTAGCAACCCTGTACTCAGACAGTCTCAACTTCAAACCAAGAAGGGTCAAATGACACAAAGAAGGCCACTACATATCAGTCAGGGGAAAAATTCAAGAGCAAGAGGTAACACTCCTAAATATCTCTGCACCAAACACAGGAGCACCCAACTATGTAAGACAAATCTTAACGCACATGAAAACCCTAATATCTAACACCACAATCTTAACAGGAGACCTTAACACCCCCTTATCTTAAAAAGATAGATCAACCAGACAATAAATTAACAAGGAAGTAGGAGAACTGAACCAGAGCTTGGAACAAATGGACTTCGTGGATATATACATAGTGTTCCTCCCAACCACAGCTGAATACACATTTTTTTGAGCTGCACACAGGCCATTTTCCAAAATAGAACACATACTAGTCCAGAGATCATGTGTAAGTATATGCAAGAAAACAGAAATTATCCCATACATTTATCTGACCACAGTGCAATGAAACTGGAAATAAATGACAAAAGAAACCAGAAAAACCTGCTATATTCATGGAAACTAAACAACACCTTACTCAGCAATCAATGGGTCACAGAAGAAATTAAACTAGAAATTCAACAATATCCACAATTCAATGAAAATTCAAGCACTACTTACCAGAATTTATGGGACGCTATGAAAGCAGTTCTTAGAGGGAAAATCATAGCTGTAAATTCACACATTAGGAAAACAGAATGGGAACAAATAAACACCCTAATGTTGCACCTCCAACATCTAGGAAAAGAAGATCAAACGAAACCCAGAGTGGAAAGACAGGAAGAAATCATAAAGATTAGAGCAGAAATTAATTCAATTGAGATGAAGAAAACTGTTCAAAGAATTCACAAAACAAAAAGTTGGTTCATTGAAAAACTAAATAAAGTTGATAAGCCTCTTGCCAACCTCATCAAAAAGAGGCAAGAGAAAATTCATATATGCAATAAGGAATGAAAGGGGTGAAATCATCACAGACCCAGTGGAAATTCAGAAGATTTTCAGTAGTTACTTTGAGAATCTTTACGCTCACAGAATGGAAGACACAGAAGAAATGGACAGATTCCTTGAAAGGTACAAATTAACAAAACTGAATCAAGAAGATAGTACAAATCAGATTAAGCCAATAACAGCCAATGAAATACAAAATGTAATTAAAAAGCCTACCGACAAAGAAAAATCCAGGTCCTGATGGATTCACAGCTCAATTCTACAAGAAATTTATAAAAGATATAATCCCTACACTCCACAAACTCTTCAATGAAATTGAAAATCATTCCCAAAATCATTTCTGGAGGCAAGTATAATACTGATTCCAATACCAGGGAAAGACACAACCAAAAAGGAGAACTACAGGCCAATCTCCCTCATGAACCTAGATGCAAAAATATCCAATAAAATCCTGGCAAATAGAATACAGAAAATCATCAAGAAGATCATACACCATGACCAGGTAGGATTCATCCCAGGGATGGTTCAGTATTCCAAAATCTAACAATGTTATACACTATATTAATAGACTGAAATCTAAAAACCACATGATCATCTCAATTGATGCAGAGAAAGCCTTTGACAAAGTCTAACACTCATTCATGTTGAAGGTCCTACAGAAAATGGAAATAGATGGACTCTATCTTAACTTGATAAAAGCCATCTATGACAACCCAAAAGCTCATATAATCCTAAATGGGGAAAAACTGAAATCTTTTACTCTTAAATCAGGTACAAGACAAGGATGTCCTCTATCGCCCCTCCTATTCAATATAGTCTTGGAATCCTTAGCAACAGCCATTAGAAAAGAGGCAGAAATAAAGGGAATAAGAACAGGTAAATAAGAAGTTAAATTATCACTATTTGCAGATGACATGATACTTTACATGGAAGGCCCAAAAAAGTCCATGAAGAAACTGCTAGAACTGATAGAGAAATTCAGTAGCATAGCAGGATACAAAATCAGTACTCAAAAGTCAATAGCATTCCTCTACACGGGTAACAATCACACTGAAAGAGAAGCAATAGAAACAATACCTTTTACAATAGCACCGCGGAAAATGAAATACCTTGGGATTCACTTAAGCAAGGAAGTCAAAGATCTTTTCACGGAAAATTACAACACCCTAAGAAAAGAGATTATAGAGGATTTCAGAAAATGGAAAGATATTTCATGCTCCTGCAGAGGAAGAACCAATGCCATGAAGATGGTCATACTCCCAAAATTGCTGTACAGATTTAATGCAATCCCTATCAAATTGCCACCAACATACCTCCCAGACATAGAGAAATTGTTCTCAAAAATTATTTGGAACCAGAAACAACCTAGCATAGCAAAGGCAATCTTGGACAATAAAGACAAGGCAGGTGGCATCACAATTCTTGAGTTAAAATTATACTATGAAGCCACTGTGATAAAATCAACATGGTACTGGCAACAAAATAGACCTAAGGATCAATGGAATAGAGTAGAAGGTGCAGAAGCATCTACAAAGGCACTCATCCATCTGATCTTCAACAAAAGATCCAAGCATACTCACTGGAAATAAGATAGCCTCTTTAACAAATGGTGCTGGAAAACATGGCTTTCTACATGCTGAAAACTAAAACTTGACCCAGCTCTATCACCACACACTAAGTTAAAGTCAAAATGGATTAAAGATCAAAATATTAAAACAGAAACACTCAATCTCCTGGAAGAGAAAGTAGGAGGAACTCTTGAAGACATAGGGGTAGGTAAACAGTTCATTAACAAACATATATTTGCACGGGAAGCACTTGAAAGAATCAACAACTGGGATCAACCCTTCTTAAGGAGCTTCTGCATGTCAAAAGAAATTGTCAAAAGAGTGAAAAGACAACCCACAAATTTTGAAAAAGTCCTAGCTAGTAAGCACTCAGACAAAGGTCTGCTGTCTAGAATATATAAAGAACTAAGATATAACAGGCCCTCAGACTTAAAGACCCAATTCTGATATGGGCATCTGAGGTGAATACACACTTCTCAGAGGATGATATTAAAGAAGCAAATAAACATATTAAAAAATGCTCCACATCGCTAGCCATTTGTGAAATGCAAATAAAAGCAACACTGAGATACCATCTAACTGCAGAAAGAATGGCTATCATAAACAAATCAACTAATAACATATATTGGAGAGGTTGTGGGGAAAAGGGACTCATTCTCCACTGCTGCTGGGAATGTAGACTGGTACAACCATTGTGGAAGTTAGTGGAGACTCCTCAAAACAGTAGGACTAGAAATCCCATTCGAGCTGGCTATCCCACTACTGGGAATTTTCCCAAAGGATCTGGAAACACTGTATCATAGTGATATATGATAAACATAGTACCTATGTTTATGACAGCACAATTTGTGATAGCAAAATCTTGGAAACAACCAAGATGTCCATCACATGAGGAATGGTTGAAAAAGTTGTTGTATTTCTATATAATGGAGTATTACTCAGCTATTAAGAATGATAAGCTTGAAGCATTTATATTGAAGTGGATGCCACTTGAACATATACTCATAAATGAAATAAACCAGACACACATTTCTAAATATTGTATAGTGTCCCTAGTATAAAAAGTGAAAAGAAGATATACAAATAGAAATGTACAACAAGAACAAAAAACAACTGAATCAGAAAAGGCAAAGTGGATGGTATATGCTGCAGGATACTAATCAGCTTTTCTTCTGTATGGTTAACAACCTAAGTTCACAGATCAAAATTGGAGAAATAGAAGAGCCACAAGGCCAGCCAACATTTTGGCCCTCACCTTTCAAGGTCAGTGAAGACTCAGGACATAGGAGAACCTGTACTGCAACATCATGAAACTCAGTTGAGCCCCGAATTTTTTGAACAAGGAGATTATGGAGCCACAGAGGAAAGAGACAGATGATCTATAGTGTGCCTGGGGAGAGTCACATGGAGAGAAAACTTTCTCTCAGGCTCTCACAGAGAGCAAATGGGTCAAGCATTGGCTGTGACTCATCCATATAGATGACACAGACAAAGGATCTACAGAATAAGGTACAGGATTACAAGATAAAACCCAAGGGGACATTACTGACCTTATCAGAAACAAAAATTACATGTTTTGGTATATAGGTCTTGTTTTGTCTAGGTCTTAACCATCCAGCAGAAAAGTATAAAAATGAGGTATACACCACGGGGCCATAATAATAAATTGAGCTGTAAATGGCTATGCTCGACAACTTCTTTAGATAACTCACTGTTGTTGTGGAATGCTGGACTGTGTTGGATTGTGTCGTTGACTTCAGGCACCTAAATTGGTTGAATGACAGTGGAGTGCCCATCTTTGACAGGTGTAGACAAAGAAAGCAGTATAGAAATGAAGAATCATGATATATATGTATGGACAGTACAGTTGGGATAGATACGCCTTTCTTGTACATAATCCTTTGAGAAGCAAGATTTGCACTAATGGTGGTTGAAGAGAATATTATGTCAGCTTCTAGTACTATGGACCACTAGGAAAATAACAAGTTACAAAATATGAATTATTGAATCTTTGATATAATTCAGGTGTAAAAAATAAGATATGTAAACAGCTACACTGTCAATTTACTGATAAGAAACATCTGCTATAATAATGTCTGTAAGTATAATATCATGTATACACCTTGTACGATACCAAAACATGAAAACAGTTTGCAATGTAGTAATTTATTGAATCTGTCATGTTAAGGTGTCTTAAAACTGTCTCATTGATATTTGTACTTCAATAAAATAAAAAAAAATGAAAAAAAACCTGAGCTGTCTCTTCAGTATTTATTTATTGATTTTTTTTTTTTTTTTTTGAGACAGGACATCTGAGTGGCTAAATTGCCCAGGATAGGTTTCAAATTTCCTAGCTGTTTCCTCATCCTCTCAGAGTTCTGGGATTATACCAGGTCTGGCTTTTACTCCCATTTTCAATGACATTTGTGATTATGTCTACAGGTAATATGGAACAAGTTATGTATATTAAAGTCAGCTGGTTAGTGATTCTAATTCTATCTGAATTTTTTAGTTTCCCTGTGCCATGCAGCATATTCACAGATCTTGAGGACAAGGACATGGATTTGTTTTGGCAGTTTTGTTTCTGCCTACCACAAGAACTAAAAAGTAATTTACTCTTTTTTTTTAAATTTAGTACAGGGTTTACAGGGTCTCACTACATAGATGAGACTCATATTGATTCTCCTGTTTACAGCATCCCAAGAGCAGGGATTACATGTGTGTACCACCACGACAGTCTCAATTGCCATCTCAGTGCACCCCAGAAGCAGGGCTGCTGAACCGTGGTCCTTGCATCTGCCTAAGCAGGTGCTTTAATCTTCTGAGATATCTGGCTCAGAGAAAATATTGTTATTTTCTTTAACAATAAATAAGTAATTTATTGTTGAAGAAAAAAATTCCCAATTAGATCCAACTACTCAGAAATATTTATTGAGTTATAACTCTGAAAACTGAGGAGATGATTTTGGGCCTTTTGATAGATGTAGAGATGGCTTTGCTCACTCAACGTAGAAACCATGCTAGTTGGTCTGCCTGTGCAGTCTAAATCAGTGCTTCCCACAACCCAGTATTCGTAAATAATTTATTAGTGTTTACCTTCTCTGTTTTCTAAATAAGCCACTGAATCTCTCAATTGAAACTATAAATTCAGTTTAATAAATTGAATTCTCAATAACAATTGTGTGTACCTGCCTTCAACGTTTATTGAATACCTTCTGTGTATCAGATATAAGCAAAAAGAGGGTTTCACTCTGTGAGGAACTTACAAAAATTTCAAAATAATGACACGTAGTATGGTGAAAGGCAATAACTTCCTCAAAGGAGGAGATATAAAAGTAGAACATCCGAGCCAGGCGTGGTGGTGCACGCCTGTAATCCCAGCACTTGGGAGGCTGAGGCAGGAGGATTGGTATGAGTTCGAGACCAGCCTGAGCTACAAAGTGAGCTTAAGGCCAGCCTGAACTGCATAGTGAGACCCTGTCTCAAAAAGACAAAAAAAAAAAAAAATAAATACATAAATAAAAGTAGAACATCCTGTGGCAGTGTAGGAGCTGGTTTGGGGATGGTGGCTGATGAAAGTTTAAGTGCAAAGGCCAGAGTAGCCTTTCAAGGAAGGTAGTACTGGGGCAAGAATGTTGGCATAGAGGAAAACGTCTATGTAGATAGGTGGGAGAAAAACCTATCTAACTGTGGAAAAGTATTCTAGAAAGGTGAATGCTGGACACAACCTGGGCAGCTTCCAGTAGAGTGTCTAGGTCCACATTCCACTCACCTGGCCTCCCCTGATGAATCTGGAATCTCAGATCTGGGACATGGGAAGGTGTTAGGATCAACTCAAAGCAGGACAGTGGTTCACAGGTCTCTCAAGCAGAAGTGACCAAGTAAGCACAGAGGGAAACCCCAGGGGACAAAGGTTACTGAGCCAAACTGGAGTGTGGAGGCAGGCAGTCAGGAGGGCCTGGTTCTTCCCAGGTTGTGATGGGTATGGACAGGCCTGTGGGGCACATCAGGGAGAACCTAGTCATGTCGAAGTTCCATCTCTTCCTTTTCACCAGGTCTTAATGAAAACTGGTGTATTCTATTAGGGGCTCTCATCCCCCCCCCACTTCATGTATCCTTACTTTTGTATCCTTCAAATTTCTCCTCTTACAAACTTTAAATGATCTTTATCAAATAATCCTCTTAACATTTCTCAGCATCTCAGAAAATCTAAGTAGCTCCAAATAGCTTTTTGAAATTAGCACGAACTCCTTCCATATTATATCCTATTGCCTTGTCCTCCAGCATGAACCGACAACCAACTGCTTGCTATCACATGTCTTTATTCTTTGATCTCTAGTCTTGTCATGGGACGGATTCCCACAGCACACCTCACTGTGGCTTTTCTCCTCCCATTTTTCCATCTGTCAAAGCCATTCAGTATCTCAAAGTCAGATGAAAGCTTATTCCTTCTGGAATGCCACTTCTCATCATCATGGGCAAAATGATCTCCAGCGTTGACATGTTCTCTTCTCAGTTATGATCACATTTTGCTGTTATGAATGCCTTCCAAACAGGGATAATACTGTGTTTGTTTTTGTATCTTTCTAACATGAAGCACAGATGTTAGAGAATGAGCAATAAGAGTTTTCTTAAGTGAAGAATGAGACATAAAAGCTGAAAACAGGTAGAATATCGCTTTCTTCCCAAATATGAAGCTGCAGTCATTAAAAATGGCAGGTCATCTTGTTCCAACAATTGTAATTTATTATAATTTGTTGTAATTATTTATTGTAATTTATTGTTAATCTAATTTAAATTACTCCTTAAGAAAATAAAAACTCTATTGAATATGTCAACTAAATGTCACACTCATGCAAACACTTAATTGAATGATATTTTTATATTTCATAAATTTTCTTAGTTATCAGGCTTGCTTTAAATGTATTGCTATCATTCATGTGTTGTGATTTTATTTTTATGTAATTACAGTACATCTGGAAACACAAACAAAAACTTACCTGACAAAGTGGCGGTTTTCTTTTTATGGCAATCAAAGAAAGAGAACACATGTTAACTGCATATTAGGTACATAGCATGTTTCAGACAGTATGTTCAATCATTCACATGCAACATTGAGCGTCCTCCAGCTTCTGTGTAGATTTGAAACTACTCAACTTTTTCTAAGATATAGATTTTGAAGCTCAAGAGTTTAGGTAACTTTTGTAATGCCATACAAATCCTGTGTGGCAAAAATTTTAATTGTATTCCTGAACTTCTGTTACATGTTTCTCACATCTTGATGATTGTGGAGAATCCTCTTCAGCTGCTGTTACAATGTGTGCATGATTATTGTTTTTCATATTTTCTGTCCAAAATGAGTTTCTCGTGGTCACTTTGGTCACTTCCATAGACAAGATTTCAGTCAAGGGCAACTAACTAGCCAGTGAGTGCTAAGAGTGTAATGGTTAAGGTTTTAATTTTTTTATATTGTTTAAAACTCAAGGACAATTATGATAAATGATTTGGGTCTTAGTCTGTTTTCTGTTGAAATTACAAAATGCATTGTCTTACTTTCCACTTGTTGTTGGGACACATAGTCTACATTCAAAATTAAGGAAGGAAAGGTTTATTTAACTCATAGTTTGTGGAGGTTTCAGTCTGTACTCGGCTGGCTCCCAGGCAGAGTGGCACATGGCAGAGGGCAGCAGCTCATGGCACCAGAAAACAGTAAAGAGCGAAGGAAAGGGCAACTTCTGCAGCTTTTAGCCAGCCTCTCCAGCCTCCTTATACGGTAAACAAGCTACCCTTGGGCTGGAGGTGTGGAACTTCCACAGTGTCCTCTCGTACAGGATGACGATGTTTACAAACTAAGAATCCTGGCTCCCTGCTGAGTCACTTCTTCTGAACTTCTCAAGTTGACACAATGTATCAACCAGTACATACATGAAAGTGGAACATTCATAAATAACAGATGTTTATTTAACTCCTAGTTCTGATGTCTATACAGTCTAAGAGTACAGGGCTGCCCTCTGCCCAGGTCTTTTTTAGTGATTTTAATAGGCAAGAGCATCATGTGGACAGATGGGCAAAGCCTGGTAGGAAAATCTGCCTTCTATAACACAGCCTGCCTCCAATAGACCACTAATTCACTATCCCACTGCATGCATCACTTTTCCATCAATGGGATGAAATACCCAATACCCACAGGGTAAAAGAGGACTCATCGACCCACATTTTCATGGTGGGTTGTCTGTGGGGCAAAACAGCATGGAGGCAGTCTGGGGTGAAGAAATACTTGTCAGTTCATGGATGACTGAAAACAGAGAGAGGAGAGAAGACAAGGGTAAGAAGGAGACAGAAACACACTGCCCAGATCCCAAACTGGAGACCACTTCTCCCAACCTGGCCTCATCTCCTCAGAGGACATTCATCCATGAGCACATCAATAGATCCATCCAGTGTTCTGTGTTCCATTCTCTGGATGACGTGGGTCCCAATGATCCAAAGCCCACACCTCTGAATATAGGAGACTTGGGGGAAACATTTAATAAATAGATTAGCCAATACATCTAGGAAACCATTAGCATACCATTTCAAGGATTGTATTTCCAACACATGAGTCTTGGGGACACATTTAAACCATAGTAAGTGGTAACACAAACTTGAAAACAGCACAATTCAAGAAGGTGGTGTTCACCTAAGACATTGACTTAGTGTGGGTTGATATATTATTTTAGATTTTCTGTTTTAAGTCAAGAATACATTGGAATGGAGATTCAGAAAGTATTTGAAAAATTGTATAACTAAGGTCTTGGCAGATAAAAATATAGACAGCCCAATAGGAAAAAGACCCATCTGGAGGTCTTTGGCAGCTGGGTCTACAGACTGTCATTTTCCCATGGGACAAATGGTGCAGGTTCCCTCCAAATCTCTGCCACAAACAACTGATTTATCTAAAGCTACTTTAGTTCCTAGCAATGATAGTTAGTTCCTTTAATAATGTAAGTAATCATGGTGCAAATTTATGATAGGTTCCAGATCTTTTGTAAGCTAGAGTTCTCCTATCAGTTCTTTACCTACATTCAATTTCAGAGTCTTGTTTTTCTTGATTTTTTCTTTAAAGACTGCATAAAAAATTTAAACTTCAAGCTATTTATAGTTAGTAATTACACTCTTCTATGCATGAGTTACTAAGTCTACTTATTCTTGGTAATTTTTTTCATGGCAACATATTTATAAACTGGATAACTTCTCGTTTTGATTTGCAAGAAAATATTAATTGATGTTATGGTCACATTTGAGATCTTTTTAAAAAAATTCTCTTTAAAAAAATTGTTTACTGAGCACTAATTTCCAATGTATCTCTTTCTCAGTTTAATGTTATTTCCATTTATCTGAGTGATATTAGAGACAAGGATGTGAATTCTAGGGGTAAAACGTCCCAAATTTCCTTGTAGTAAAGAGCTAGCTTACTACATGAGATTTAAATGGATTATTTATGTAATTTCTCTCAATACTTAAATGGAACTACCTACCTACCTTATAAAGTTCTGGTAAAGCCAAAGAGAGATTCCCGTTGAGCAGTGAGCACAATGGTTGGAATCTTGTAATAATTTAGCCATATAATGTACCAGAATAGTTATTAAAATTATCAACATTGATGTCTTGGACTCTGTTCTAAAATTATTACAAGGATTGCACATTTTTTACAGGTTTCATTCCACATATAGTATTTTTTTCAATAATTTTATTGAAAAACAAATAGCAATGAGACAGTTTCAAATCAAATTAGTAGGGCAGTTTCAATAATTAATACATTGCATATTGTAGTGTTAATGGTTATTCATTGTACAAGATGGAGACGTGATATCCTGTTTACAAACACTATTAGAACAAATCTGTTGAATTAAGAGAATGTAGCTATATATCTGTCTTAACTATTTTGAATATACAGATACAAAATGGTAGTTGATTTATATCCCCATTTTTTGTTTTGTGTTTCCAATTAAATGTTATAGGTGTGTGAATTCAGCAAGATATTCCAAAATAGTCCAATAGACCATAATAGTAGTAGGATTTCCATAAGACTGGTAATGTCGGAAATTGTTGACTTGAGACTTTTACAGCTCAGCATATTAATATGGCTTTACTTTTGATACTTAGTTTGTATACTTTTCTGCTGGATGGTTGAGATCAAGATAAAGCAAGACCTACATAACAAGAAATATAACTTTTCTATCTGACATGGTCAGTCAAATTCCCTCAGGATTTATCCAGAACCCTGTACCGCAGTTTGTAGATCCTTTGTCAGTGTCAGCAATGTGGACGAGTCACGTACATTGCTTGAAAAATTTGCTTTATGTGAAAGTTTGAGAGAATGTTTTCTCTCCATGTGGCACTCCATAGGCACAGTCTACATTGTCAATCACTTTCCTCTGTGGCCCCATAATCTCCTTGGTCAGAAAATTGAGACAACTGAGAGACATGATGTTACAGTACAGTTTCTCCTGTTTCTTGAGTCTTCTCTGACCTTGAGAGACTAGGGCCAAAATGTTGGTTGATCTTACAGCCCTCCTTTTTCTCTAATATTTGGTCTTCAAAATTAGGTAGTTAACCCTCCAGAACAGAGGCTTATTATTATTACCCTACAACCTAGGCTGTTGAGCTTAACTTCACCATCTGAATATAAAACATTTTAGGCATAACATGAAACAGGTATTTTCCGTCAAATATTGATATATTAACCTTAAGTCCCTGAAGAACATGAAGAAAAGAAATTAAAATATATTTTAAAAATAGGAATAAACAATTACATATTTTCACAAACACTATTAGAACAAATCTTTTTATGATATTTACACATATTGTATTACAGCAAATCTTTCTATTCATTGAATTGTCATGTTTATAAAGTATGTAATTGTTTATTCCTGTTTTTAGAAATAGGAATATAGAAGTGTAGAAAACTAACCATATACAATATTGTAGCAGGACACCCCTTTTTCCTATCTCCTGCCTTCACTCATCACCCCTTCCTTTTTAAATAAACATCTACCTGAGAGACAGCATAGCAGCAACCATCATATCATGACAAGCAGCACGTATTCAGAGGACAGAATGACAAGCACCCCAAGCATGACCCTACTATTACACATTGCCATGTTCAGTGCAGTTGCTTAGTTTACAGGTATCAGCATATATAGTTAGTCAGGGTGAAAATCCTTCCAATTAACTTCTAGCTTCAAAAACCTGAAGATTGTCAGGACCATTGCCTTGCCCATCTTGTACATATAAATGTATGGCTTTGCCCCTGTCGTATTTCCTAGCTTTTTTCCTTGTTCTCTTTTCATTGTCTAATCCTCAAGTTCTCACTTTCCTTCTAATTGTGTTATACCTTTCTATTTGTATTTCTTCTTTTGAGTTCTTACACTATGAAGACTGTATGATATTTACACGTGTGGGTCTGGTTTATTTCACTTATGAGTATTCTTCAGGTGGCATCCACTTAAATATGAAGGCTTTGATTTACCATTCTTTGTAGCTGAGTAATACTACATTTTATAAAAATACCACATCTTGTTCATCCATTCCTCAGGTGACAGGCACCTTGGTTGTTTCCAAGTTTTGGCTATCACAAATTGTGCTGCTATAAACATAGGTACACATATATCTCAGGATTGCACTTTTAGAAAAATTTAATCATGTATGAAAGAACAACAGCTCAAGGGCAGTTCTTGTTACTAGTGTCAGAAATAATAGAGCCCTGACAGTAAAGGAAAGGGAGAACACAAGCATGCAAAGGGGATGCACCATCTGCTCACCATACCCTATAATGTTGGACCAAATACGTGAGCAAGTGCTGTTTGCGCTTCACATCCTGGGCAACACAGTTCTGTGAGCCCATGAACACTGGAACACAGAGACGCAGGTTCATGTCTCCCTCGTTCATTGAACTACAGGCAGACAGTGTCTGCAGTGGCACAGGGAGAGAGCCTGAAGGGAAGGAGCAGGGAGGCTGAGGAGGTTAGATTTGCAAGGCCATTAAAGAAACAGATGTGCACGGCAGCCTGTGAGATCTGGTGACCTGGAAACTTCCAGAAAAGAGGGTAAGCTTGGTGGCCAGGTTAACCTAGGCCTTGCTCAAGAGTTGGCTATGGAATCATTATTTGAGATTCTATTAAGCTACAGTGTGACAAGCAGTAGTTTTCAGTAACTACTGGTCCCAGTTTCTGGAGGAGAAATTTTAAGTTAAAAAATTACTTACTTTCATTTTTTTTTTCATCAAAGACAGAAAACTCTCCTTGGCAGGGAGGCTGTTTGAAGAAATAAGTATAATTATTTGGGTCTTCAATAAAATAAGAAAAAACAACAAATTACTTGGGTGTAAGTCTTCTTTACCCAGTTTAATTAGAAAAGTAACTCAAATGTTAACTTGAAAGCTACAGAATGCATAACAAAGAATAAAACTTCATTATTTTATTTTGAAGTCTTGACTATCCAAGATCTACAGAATACTACCTGGACAATTAATGCCATTTCATTATATGAAAGTGTTTCCTTTTGTATGCCAGCAATAATTTCTGAAACTAGCCATGCTGTAGCTCCTGAAAAGTTCATTTTCTGTTTATTATAGCCCTGAACATACTGACTAAGGTCTGCGGTTTTATTGTAGAATCATCTCCTGTGTTTACAAGTACAATGAATGCTGACAGTTTTCAGTTTTGCTTTTCCCAATTACAGCATCCTGCTATTAAAAAGACATGGCAGTATCTAGATTTGTTTGAAGAAGAAAAATGATTTGTCTCCACCATCATCATGGTGTGTGACTTAGCTGTATGTAATTATCAAGCTTAATGAATTATTAATATTCTCTATTCTCTGCTCTGTCATGGTTAATGCTATGTCTTAGCTACCTTGGGCTAAAAGATTCCTAGATTAGTAACAGCTCGGTGTATTCATGAGAATGTTTCTGGAACAATTAGTCTTTGAATAGTTCATCCAATGTGGGTGGACATTATCTAATCTTCTAAAGGCCCAAACACAAAAACGTGCGTGCGTGTGTGTGTGTGTGTGTGTGTGTGTGTGTGTGTGTGCATGCGTGTGTGTGTGTCGGGCGAGGGATGGATTCTCTTTCTTTATTGAGCCAGGTTAACTGTGTAATTGTGTTTTCTGGTCTACAATACTGCTCCTGGCTCATAGAAAAAGAAAAGATGAACCTACTTCTGTAGAGTGTATGATATGCAGGTATTATTATTTTATCATTTCCCCATCACCTACCCATGTACACAAAGACAACCAAGGTAATACTCTTGTGCTAAAAAGAAAATTTAGGTAAAATATATGAAGATAATTCTTCAATGATTGAAAGATTCTGATAAAGGTTCAAGCCCAGGTTTGACTGCATATATGATTAACATCTAAGTCTATTATTTTTGTGCTCCATCCCTCCAAATCAGTCAACAAGATTAAAAGAAGTTAGATATATTAATATTGATGCATATTTCATTCATTTCAATTCCTCCACAGAGGGATTTCAATTCCATCTCCAAAGATTGAATAAAATTCATTTTAAGAAAGTGGTATTTCATAAGTCAATTTGATTAATATCTGAAAATGTTCATAATTCATATATATATTTCCACACTGAAATGCTGAAGAATGATTTTATTCTAAGATTTGGAGAAAAGCACAGAGGTACTTGATCACCTAAGTAAAAGTAAGAGAGCAAGAGAGTAAATATGAGAAACCTAATTAGATCCAAGATTAAAATGAGAAATCAAGTATGACCTTGATTAAATGTTTGGACTTTAGTTATCAAGTATGATGCTCATTATGAGTTCAAGGTCATAATAACCACTTATAATACAGTCTTGTGTCATTTATTTAAGCACAAAATAATATTTAACTCACATTTTCATATTTAGACACTTTAAGAAGTCTACTTACCTACTTCTGACTTCCTTTAAGAAAAAGATCCGTTATTGAGTGATGGGTTGAAAAACATCATGTCTAAAACAAGGGCATTAGCACAGAATTGACAACCTAATATTGAAACTGGAAGAAAGCATAGTAGAAACCTGACTCTTGAAAAGTTTTAGGATCAAAAAAGTGTTATTCTTACTTGGACAATTTCATTTAGCTACAGTGATAGAAATTATCTGAGAACTGTTGAGTCTCAAAGAATATTATTTATTATAGAAATAGATCATCTTCAGTATTTTTAACACAGTTGTCTTGTTTCTTTTTACCTGTCTCTCCTTGTCTAACACTGAAACAGATTGATTAAAGAACTGAACATAAAATGTGATTTCTGTGCCTTATTTTCAAGGTAAAATTTCATTTGCTGACCCTAATTGAAAGAAATATCTAAGATGAGCAATACTTTCATACCTAGTTTAATATTCATTGGTATCACTACGTAGATCATTACCCACATCTACTGAATAGACTCTTCAGGAAACATTGGCCTTTAGACACAGGGGCTCCCTTCACCACCAAGATCCTTAGAGCCTTAAGATGAAATTTAACTTATTTGAATAAATACTCAAGCTGTTTTACTGCTGTTGAATCATGATAGCTCTTCTAGGTGCCTATGAGCAGTTTCATTCTTTGATTAGATCTCTTGGCTGTGAATTTGTATCTGCATTGGCTTCTTTGATTATGACATTAATTTGCCATGTTATAAACATTATTTCCTTTATTTGTTATTGCTGAGTGGTTTTACAAATAGTAAAATTGTGTATGTGTGTGTGTGTGTGTGTGTGTATGTGTGTATGTTCAATCTTTTGTTGTTTAACATTTTAGTTGTTTCTGACTTGAATTTATTGAATGGAAGTTATCAATTTTTATTTTTTTTATTTTTAATGTATTGGTTGTTACAGGGTCTCACTCTAAAGCTTGGACTCAAGGTGATCGTCTTACTTTCAGCCTCTGCAGAGCTGGGATTATGGGTGTACACCACCATGCCCCAACTTTGGCTGGCTCAGCCCTCCCTGCGGGGTGGAATGGGCACAGCATGTGGTGTCAGGGATTGAACCGTGGTCCCTGCTCTTGCCTAAGCTTGTCTAAGCAGATGCTTAGTGTGCTGAGCTATCGCTCCAGCTCTGGGATTTTACTTGTTCCATATTGATATATGGAGAGTTTTTTGTTTAAGTTTTTTTTTCTTTTCTGACAAACTTGGCCACAACATGGGTAGAAGTGGAAATACATGAAATTAGTATGGCAGAAAAAGAGAAAAATGTGCAATCTAAAATTGGTGAGTTCATGGAAGTGGAGTTTATAAGGGTAGTCGGCAGAGAACAGGATGGGTGGGAGAAGAAAGCAATGCAGAGGCGTTTTTTTCTTTTGCTTTGTTTTGTGTTTGTGTTTGTAGTTGGTATTGGTACAGGGTCTACAGGATCTATGTAGATCAGACTCATAGTGATTCTCCTGCTTGCAGGAATAAATGCTGGGATTACAGGCGTGTGCCACCAGGCCCAGTCCAAATCGCTGTCTCAGCTCTCCCCCAGGGGCGGGCCTGCACGGCATGCTGAGGATCGAACCCCGGATGCTATGCTCTGCCTTAGCAGGTGTTTTAGTCTACCGAGCTATCTGGCCAGGCCTCCTGAGGTGTTCTGATAGGTTGTCTTCAAAATTTATGTAATTATGGTAACAGAGGAGAAAATTCCTAGGTCTCCTCTTTTGTTGTTGTTAGCTTTTTCCTTGCCTTCTCTTCCTCTCCTTTAAAATTTTTTCTGGTACTCTATAGTACCAGAGTCTTCTTACTAAGATGTGTCCCTAACTGTTTTTCTTCTTTTTATTTATTTATTTATTTTTTAATTTATTTTATTGAAGAACAAATAGCAATGAGACAGTTTCAACTCAAATTAGTAGAACAGATTCACTAATTAATACATGGCGTATTGTTTTCATAGTGGTTTTCTGTTGTACAAGGTTCATACATGATATTTTATCTACAAACACTATTAAAGCAGAAGCCTCTATTCAATCAATTAAGAGAATGAACCTGTATACCTGTCTTTTGTAAAAGCTGAATTATAGCACAGTTTCAATAACTAATACTTTTTACATTGTTATCTTCCTAGTTGTTATCCTTAGTACAAGGAGCAGACAGAACATCTGTCCAAACACTATTAGTGCAAATATTTCTTCTCATAGAATTATGGAAAAACATTGCATATTTATCCGAACTATACTGTTTATACAAACACAGAATGGTCCTTCCTTTGTATCCCCTTTTTTATGTTTAGTCCTGTAAGAGATGGGTATTCTATTGTCATTTAATTGTTTTTGTTTTTGTTTTTTTTTTCATTTATTTTTATTTTCTTGAAATACAAATGTCAATCAGACAGTTTCAAAACACCATAACCATACAGAGTCAATGAAATAATACATTGCAAACTGTTTTCATAACGTCTTGGTATTGTACAAGGTGCATACATGATATTATATTTACAGGTTTTTATACAGCTGAATTATATCAAAGATTCAATAATTATTTACCGAGTGGATGACCATAGCACTAAAAGCCGACATAATATCCTGTCCAACCACCATTAGTGCAGATCTTGCCTCTCATAGAATTATGTAGAAGCACAGCGTTATCTATCCCAACTGTACTGTCTATACACACACATGATGATTTTTTCTTTCTACAACCCTTCCTTTGTCTACACCTGTCAAAAGGGGGCATTCAACTACCTTAGGTGCTTGAACTCGACACCACAATCCAACACAGTCCAGCATTCTGCAACCATAGGGAGTTATTCAAAGAAATTGTCGACCATATCCATTTACAGCTCAGCTTAATATTATGGGCTCACGATGTATACTTCATTTTTATACTTTTATACTTTTCTGCTGGATGGTTAAGACCTAGGTAGATCGAA